>DWNT01000003.1:0-50170 GCA_018250535.1 Caltoris sirius fusca | reverse complement strand
TATTCACGGCAAATATCTTTAACCGGTATGCCTGCTTCGGCTTTTTTCAAAATAGCGACTATTTGGCTGTCTGTCATGCGTTTGCTCATCGTAAAACTCCTTTGGTTTATTTTAAAAGAAATTCTACGAGTATGCTGTATTATTTTAGGGGATATTTACATTCCAACCATTAATTAAGGCATTCATTAGCCAAATTTGCTTTTATCTTAAAGATAGGGCTCAATTGCTCGTTAATTATTTAATGTTTATTTTAGAAGCTATTTTGTGTGGGGGTTTTGTCAAAACATTAGCTGTATTGATTGTTCTTATTTTGTTTTTAAAAAGTCATGCTATAAATGGCAATCGGCTTATAAAAGTGGCGCAAAAAAGTAAAAAATTCGTTCACTAATCCTTTGCCAAAAAGGACGCTTTCTCCATAATCGAGGGTTGATTTTTTCTGAACAAGCTAAATAGCTTTGTAATAAAGAAGATAAAGATTGAGCAAATTTAGCATCGTCAATCACCGTTGTGATTTCAAAGTTAAGCCATAAACTGCGCATATCTAAATTAACCGTTCCAACTAAACTTAATTGATTATCAATTAATACGCTTTTGGTGTGCAGTAGATTATCTTTGAATTGATAAAGCTTAACTCCTTTGTATAATAACTCTGAAAAAAAGGCTCGACTAGCCCAATCAACCATTAATGAATCATTTTTTTTAGGTATGATGATGATCACTTCAACGCCTCGCTGTGCCGCAGTACATATGGCATTGAAGATTTCATCACTTGGGACTAAATAAGGGGTAGTAAAAATAATTTGCTGTTGTGCGGAATAAATAGCGGTTAATAGCACTTGCTGAATCATATTTTCCGCATAGCCAGGACCTGATGCAATCAATTGCATAATATGGCTTTTTTCCTGAGGAAGCTTGGCAAAATCAGTAAGCTGAGGGAGTGATAACTGTTTTCCTGTTTCTAGCTTCCAATCACTGGCGTAAATAGAACTCATCAATATCGTGATAGGACCTTTCATTCTGATCATGATATCCACCCATTCGCCAACATGTTTGTTTTGTTTAAAATAGCGTGGGTCAACAATATTCATACTTCCTGTATAGGAAATTGTGTTATCAATAATAACGACTTTACGATGTTGCCTAAGATCGAGCCGACGAAACATGAATCTAAACAAATTAACCGCTAATGATTCAACAATAATAATGCCTGCATCACGCATTTTTTTGCTTTGTTTTGTTTTTAAGAAACGGCGACTCCCTGCTGAATCTAACATTAATCGGCAAACTACGCCTCGCTGTGATGCGCGAATTAACGCATCTTCCACATCATCAGCGCGACCGCCTTTATTCCATATATAAAAAACAAGTTCAATATTACATTTTGCTTGTTCAATATCAGCGATTAAGGTATCGAAAATAACGTCTGTTGTGGTTAATAATTCAAGATGATTGCCATGAATACCATCGAGGCCAGTTTGATGTTTGCACAGTTGAAAAACAGAGCGGCTAACTGAACTGACATTGGTGGAAAAGATTTCAGTTAATGTTGATAATTGTTGAATAAATCGCCTAATCAGTGGGCGCATTTTTTGCGCGCGCCTAACTCGAGTTTGCCCGACATGCGCTTCACCAAGTGCAAAATAAAGTACAATTCCAACAATCGGTAAGATATAAATGACTAACATCCAAGCAACAACATAAGTTGTTGGTCTTCTTCTAAAAATAATGCTTAATGTTGTTATAACAACCAGCAGCCAGTAGCCTAATAGAATAAGTGTACTAATGAGTGATTGAAACAAACTAAACGATAATCCCATTATATTTCACAAAGATTTAATTGATGAATATCATCTTTATTACAATCATAATGTTGGTATTCATCGGCTAGTGGTTTAGGATTATTATGTTGATCGACGGAAACATAGGTAAAGACGGCATCAGTAATTCGATAACGCTGATTTTTCACGTTGTTATCGGCAATTTTCTTTACCCAAACTTCAATTGCAATCGTCAGTGATGTGGTTCCTGTTTTCAAGCAACGCGCATAACAACAGACAACATCGCCAACCATGGCAGGTTTATGAAAAGTAATACTGCTCGCATTAACGGTGACGATTCTATTTTTTGCAATTTCTTTAGCTAAAATCCCACCGGCTAAATCCATTTGTGACATAATCCAGCCACCAAAAATATGCCCATGAGGATTGGTATCTGTAGGCATGGCAAGCGTTCTTAATGCAAGTTGACCTTTAGGCTGATGTTGTTCTTCTTTCATTGATTGATAAGTTCCAAAATTATAAGTTATCAACTTTATCCATTTTTTTATAAATAAATATGCCAGAAATTAACGTTAACAATAGTGAAGCCGCTGGCAAAATAAAGGCTTTAAAAATACCAAAAAATTCATTGGATTCATAATAAGTAACATAAATACTTGCCAACGCGCAGATGATAAAAAATAAAACCCATATGATATTAAGTGTATTCCATGATTTGGTATCGAGATGTAATTCCTTACCTAAAATCTTTTGAAGTACATTCTTTTTAAATACAAATTGGCTAATGATTAAAATCAATGCAAATAAAAAATTAATGATGGTGACTTTCCATTTGATAATGCTATCTTCTCTAAAATAGAGCGTTAAACTGCCAAATATCATGATCATTAAATAAGAGACAAGCTCTATTTTGTCTATTTTTTTATAAAGAAATAATGTAATGAAAAAAGAAAGTGTTGCGGTTATCATCAACGCTTGCACGCCAATAAAAATATCATACATCACTAAAAAAACAAAAAAGAAAACGACGGGAATAAAATTAAGGAGTTGTTTCATTTAAAATTAACCTTGCTAATTAAATTGTATTTATTCTAAGCAATAAATGAAATAAAAAGGTTATACGATAAACTTTTTATTTTTTTATATGAAGTTGTGGTTGTTTTTTGCAATCACCGTCAAGGCAGTGACCATAAAGATATAAGCTATGATAGGTCAATTTTACGCCGTGCTGATCTGCAATTTCTTCTTGCCGTTTTGCAATAATCTCATCGTGAAATTCAAAAACTTCGCCACAATCAAGACAGATTAAATGGTCATGGTGGTTTTGCGTGTCTAATTCAAATACCGCTTTTCCACCTTCAAAATTGTGGCGCGTTACAATTCCAGCATCATCAAATTGATTAAGCACGCGATAAACCGTCGCAAGACCAATTTCTTCGCCTTGTTCAATTAATTTTTTATAGAGTTCTTCAGCAGTGACATGATGATAATCAGGATCACGTAGCAATTCCAAAATTTTAAGCCTAGGTAACGTTACTTTTAAACCTGCATTTTTAAGTGCGGTATTGTTTTCAAAATCTGCCATATTTTATCTCAATTTTATGCTTAGATTGAATACACACTATAACAGCATGTTTTTAAAAATAAATAAATCGTTTCAAAAGATTTAATCGATACAAGAAATTAAATTGCCATTTCTTTCGTAACTTGATCAACCCATTGTTCAATTCGTTCTTTAGTCAATTCAGGTTGACGATCTTCATCAATCGCTAAACCAACAAAATGGTTATCATCAATTAAACTTTTCGAAGCTTCAAAATGGTAGCCTGCTGTTGACCAAGCACCGACAATTTTTGCGCCTTTAGGTTCAATAATATCTTTTAATGTTCCCATAGCATCACAAAAATATTCAGCATAGTCTTCTTGATCACCACAACCAAAAATTGCCACCGTTTTACCTGAAAAATCGATATTGTCTAAATTAGGAAAAAAATCATCCCAATCACATTGAGATTCACCATAATACCATGTAGGAATGCCGAAAAAGAGATACTGATATTGTTCAATTTGCTCTTTAGTGCTTTTCGCAATATCAAAAAGTTCTGCTTTATCATTACCTAATAACTGTTGGATTTGTTGTGCCACGTTTTCGGTGTTTCCGGTGTCACTTCCAAAAAAAATACCAACCGTTGCCATATTTATTACCTTTTTACTTGGGAATGATTATTAATAAAAGGAGTATATCATTGTCAATTGATATCAGCAATATTCATCATTTCACTCAAAACATAAAGATTATTTACTACACAATTTTGTTATCTTAGATTAGAATCGTTAATTGCGTTCAATCTAAATTTACTTTAATTTGTGGCCTTTTATGAATCTGCATGAATATCAATCTAAACGTTTATTTAAACAATATCATTTACCTATCCCTGAGGGCTATATTTGCCATTCGATACAAGAAGTTGATGCGACCTTGGCGCAATTATCTTCTCAAACTTATGCGGGGGCATGGGTAGCTAAGTGCCAAGTCCATGCCGGTGGCAGAGGAAAATCGGACGGTGTAATTTGCACTAAAGATTTTAGTCTAATCAAAGATTTTGCAAAAAAATGGTTCGGTCAGCATATCGTCACTTATCAAACCAACAATAAAGGACAACCAGTTAATCAAATTTTGATTGAAAAAGCATCGGATATTGCTAAGGAACTTTATCTCGCAGCCGTTGTGGATCGGAGTTCACAACGCATTGTTGTTATGGCATCAACGCAAGGTGGTGTTGATATCGAAACGGTTGCCGAACAGGCTCCTGATTTGATTCATAAAATAACGATTGACCCTTTAACGGGGCCTTGCGCATATCAAGGTCGAGATCTTGCTTTTAAATTAGGGTTAACTGGTAAACAAATTAATCAATTTACACATTTATTTATTAATTTAACGAAATTATTTTTAGAAAACGATCTTTCTCTTGCTGAAATTAATCCTTTGGTCATCACTGAATCTAACGCGTTAATTTGCTTGGATGCAAAAGTGGTTTTAGATGATAATGCTCTGTTTAGACACCCTAATCTCAATGCATTAAGAGATACTACACAAGAAGATGAACGCGAATCTACTGCAGCAAAACAAGGCATTAGCTATGTTGCTTTAGAAGGGAATATTGGCTGCATGGTTAATGGCGCAGGGCTTGCTATGGCAACCATGGATATTATCAAATTATATGGTGGTGAACCGGCTAACTTTTTAGATGTCGGTGGTGGAACAACAAAAGAAAAAGTAACGGAAGCATTTAAATTAATTTTATCTGACAAAAATGTTAAAGCTATTTTAGTCAATATTTTTGGTGGCATTGTGCGGTGTGATTTGATAGCTGACGGAATTATTGCCGCACTTAAAGAGATAGGGCTAATGGTTCCCGTTGTTGTTAGGCTTGAAGGTAATAATGCTGAGCTAGCAAGAACCATTTTAGCTGAAAGTAAGTTAAATGTGATTAGTGCTGAAAGTTTGACTGATGCGGCGCAAAAAGTGTCGTCTGTTGCAAAATAATAGAGGAATGGAGTACTCAATATGTCAATATTAATTAATAAAGAGACTAAAGTTATTTGCCAAGGATTTACGGGCAGTCAAGGATCATTTCACTCAGAACAAGCACTATCATATGGCACAAAATTAGTCGGCGGCGTAACGCCAGGAAAAGGTGGAACCACGCATTTAGGTTTGCCTGTTTTTAATACAGTAAAAGAAGCGGTAAAAGCAACCAATGCCACCGCCAGTGTGATTTATGTTCCTGCTGCTTTTGGTAAAGATTCGATATTAGAGGCGATAGATGCAGGGATAGAATTAATCGTCTGTATTACTGAAGGTATTCCAACGTTAGATATGCTGATTGTTAAAGAAAAACTGAAACAAAATAAAACAATAATGATCGGTCCTAACTGCCCAGGTATTATCGTTCCCGATGAATGCAAAATTGGTATCATGCCAGGGCATATTCATTTAGCTGGTAAAGTGGGTATTGTTTCACGCTCAGGTACCCTTACTTATGAAGCGGTAAAACAGACGACGGATATTGGTTTAGGGCAATCTGTTTGTATCGGCATTGGCGGTGATCCCATTCCAGGAACTGATTTTATAACTATTTTATCCTTACTTGAAAAAGATCCTAAAACTGAAGTTATAGTGATGATCGGTGAAATCGGCGGCACAGCAGAACAAGAGGCAGCAGAATATATTAAAAAACATATCAGCAAACCTGTAGTGAGTTACATTGCAGGAGTAACCGCTCCTGCGGGCAAACGAATGGGGCATGCTGGCGCAATTATTTCAGGTCAAAAAGGAACGGTTTTAGAAAAAAGTAAAGCGTTAAAAGAAGCTGGTGTAACCGTGGTTGCTAATTTGGCTGACATTGGCGCAGCTGTAAAAAAACAATTTAATATATAATTATTGACCTATATCAATTAATATTATTGGTGTAGAATAACGACAAAATCGTGTTATAAATTTGTGAGCTTTTAGATTCAGGGGGCAATATGTTAGATATAGTAGAGTTATCTCGACTCCAATTTGCACTAACAGCAATGTACCATTTCATTTTTGTACCATTAACGTTAGGTTTAGCGTTTTTGTTAGCCATTATGGAAACAGTCTATGTTGTAACGGGTAAAGAAATTTGGAAAGATATGACGAAATTTTGGGGCAAGTTATTTGGTATTAACTTTGCTGTAGGGGTTGCAACAGGTTTAACCATGGAGTTCCAATTTGGAACAAACTGGTCTTATTATTCGCATTATGTTGGCGATGTTTTTGGCGCACCGCTTGCCATTGAAGGTTTAATGGCGTTCTTCTTAGAATCCACGATGATAGGGCTATTCTTTTTTGGTTGGGATAGATTAAGCCGTCGTAAACATCTTATCGTTACTTGGTGTGTTGCGTTTGGTTCCAATCTTTCAGCCTTATGGATTTTAGTTGCTAATGGTTGGATGCAATTTCCGATTGGTTCTGAATTTAACCCGATCAACTCGCGTATGGAAATGAATAATTTCTTTGAACTAATTACCAATTCGGTTGCGCAATATAAATTCCTTCATACGGTATCAGCAGGATATTTGACGGGTTCAATTTTTGTTTTAGCCATCAGCTCTTATTATATTTTAAGAAATCGCGATCTTGGATTTGCAAAACGTTCTTTTGCCGTTTCCGCAACGTTTGGATTTATTATGTCTCTCGTTGTCGCTTTCATGGGTGATGAAGCAGGACATGAAATGACGACAGTACAGCCGACTAAATTAGCAGCAATTGAAGCAGAATGGGAAACACAACCCGCACCAGCATCGTTTAATGTTATTGCATTTCCATCACAAGCTAAAAAAGAAAATGTCTTTGCGATCGAAATTCCTTATTTAATGGGATTGATGACAACGCGATCATTTGATACTCAAGTCAACGGGTTAAAAGATATTTTAGTTGACAATGAAGCAAGAATTCGTAAAGGGATTATCGCGTATACAAACCTAGAAAAAATTCAAAAAGGCGATAAAGATCCTGCTGTGCTTGCTGCATTTGAAACGAATAAAAAGGATTTAGGTTATGGCTATTTAGTCAAACGCTTTACTGACCGCGATAATATTACCATTCCAGAAGCGACTGAAACGCAAATACAGCAAGCGACAGCAGACTCGATTCCTGCTGTAGCACCGCTGTTTTGGACATTTAGAATTATGGTTGGTTTAGGTTTACTCATGATTATCGGTACAGGGATTTCATTATGGGTCACTTATAAAAACAAGATTGGCGAAAAACGTTGGTTACATAAAATAATGTTAATTATGCTTCCATTCCCATGGATTGCCGCTGAATGTGGTTGGTTTGTTGCTGAGTATGGACGACAACCATGGGCAATCGAAGGCATTTTACCAACAGGGGTTGCCAACTCATCATTAGCTGCAGGTGAAGTATTATTTACGTTAATTTTAATTTGTGGCTTATATACTTTATTTTTGGTTGCTGAAATGTTCTTAATGTTTAAATTTGCTCGACTTGGACCAAGTTCTTTAGGAACGGGTAATTACCATTATGAAAAAACACAACCCACAATAGAACAATAAGACATAGGAGTATACACAATGATTGATTACGAAATTTTACGTGTTATCTGGTGGGTACTGATTAGTGTCGTATTAATCGGTTTTGTTATTACAGATGGTTTTGATATGGGCGTTGGAATTTTACTGCCTTTTATTGGTAAAACGGATAATGAACGTCGCATCATGATTAATGCTATCGCACCACACTGGGACGGTAACCAAGTTTGGTTAATTACCGCTGGCGCGGGAATCTTTGCTGCTTGGCCAATGGCATACGCAGTATCTTTCTCTGGATTTTATATTGCAATGATATTGGTTCTTGCTGCGTTATTCTTTAGACCAATTGGTTTTGATTATCGTAGTAAACTTGAAAATTCAAAATGGCGCAATCTTTGGGATGGTGGTATCTTTTTTGGTAGTTTTGTTCCATCGTTAGTTTTTGGTGTTGCTTTTGGTAACTTACTTCAAGGCGTGCCGTTTAGATTAGATAACGAATTACGCTCTTTTTATGAAGGTAATTTTTTCGGTTTACTTAATCCGTTCGCTATTTTAGCTGGTGTGGTAAGTTTGATGCTGATTACTGCTCATGGTGGTGCTTGGCTGCAAATGAAAACATCAGGTGAGCTTTACCTTAAGGCAAGAAAAGCAACGCAAGTTGCCAGTTTAGTCATGTTGGTCGCCTTTATATTAGCAGGAATTTGGGTCGCTTTTGGTATTGATGGATATCAAATTACAAGTGCAATTGACCATAATGCGGCTTCAAATCCATTAGGTAAAACTGTGGTAACTGGTGTGTCTTGGTTTACCAATTACTATCATTATCCAATTTTATGGTTAGTGCCAGTGTTAGGTGTTGTTTTCCCTATTTTAACGATCGTTTGTTCAGGATTAAATAAAAACGCACTTACTTTCATTTTATCATCGCTAACGATTGTATGTGTATTATTTACATTTGGTATTACGACTTTCCCATTCATTATGGCATCTAGCATTATGCCAGAGGCGAGCTTAACAATATGGGATGCATCATCGAGTCAATTAACGTTACAAATTATGTTTATTGTGGTGTTGATTTTCTTACCGATTGCACTTTTATATACAATCTGGACATATGTGAAAATGTTTGGTCGTTTAGATAAAAGCTATATTGAAAATAATAAGCATACACTTTACTAGAATAGATAAGCGATTCAATCAAGTAGTAAAAAGCGAAAGGAAAAGATTATGTATTATATATTATGGTTTTTTGGTGTCATTGCGATTTGTATGATTTCTGCACTAGTTGGAATTGCATACGAAAGAAAACATGGCGATAAAGAATAACCTATTTTTTTGATTAATATTTACATGATGATAAAAGCGGCAATTTGTCGCTTTTATTATTTTTTACAGATGAATGATAACGGTTTTCATTTGCTAAAATTTCGATATAATGAGCCTTTTCAGATATCGCTTACGTTAATGCCAATGAACATTACGCTAGATGTCTCCATTTTATTTGATAAAATACCCAACATAGCTAACCGAAAATCAGCTAAGTCAGTATTTGTTTATCTGTATCGTTTACAATAGTGAAATATGACATGAATGAATTTGAGTGGAATGCGAGAGTTTATTATGAAGATACCGACGCTGGTGGGGTAGTCTATCATGCTCGCTATTTGGCTTTTTATGAGCGGGCGAGAACGGAAATGCTAAGACAAATTGATGTTAGCCAACAAGCACTATTACAAAATGGCATTGCCTTTGTGGTAAAGAAAATGGATATTAATTATCACCTTGCTGCAAGGCTCGATGACCTGTTAACGGTTAATAGCAAAATAGAACAAGTCAAAAAAGCATCAATCATTTTTAGCCAACAGATTTATAATCAAAAATTGCAATTAATTAGTAGTGCTAATGTTATTATTGCTTGTGTTGATATTCTTAAAATGAAGCCTTGTGGGCTTCCTAAATCATTAGTAGCGGAGTTTTTATAAGTGGAAAATATGAATATTATTGACTTGTTTTTACAAGCAAGCCTATTAGTTAAATTTGTCATGTTATTGTTACTTATTTTATCAGTGATGTCATGGGCAATTATCTTTCAACGTAGTCGAATTTTAGGGCAAGCAAAAAAACAAATTGATAATTTTGATGATAAATTTTGGTCGGCTGACGATCTTAATGAACTTTTTAATGAAGTAAAAGAAAATCAAGAAAATTTAACAGGAACTGAGCATATTTTTTACTCAGGCTTTAAAGAGTTCACACGACTTTACCAAATTAATCCAAACATTCCCAAAGCAGGGCTCGATGGCGCATCACGTTCAATGCGGCTTGCAATGAACAGAGAACTTGATGATTTAGAACTTCATATTCCATTTTTAGGCACAGTCGGTTCAGTGAGTCCATATATCGGTTTATTTGGCACCGTGTGGGGAATTATGCACGCATTTATCTCTTTAGGTTCAGCAAAACAAGCCACGTTACAGATGGTCGCACCAGGCATTGCCGAAGCGCTAATTGCAACTGCAATAGGGTTGTTTGCCGCAATACCTGCTGTTATGGCATTTAGTCGCTTGACATTGAAAGTGACTCGTGTTGAACAGAGTTATCTCAACTTTATTGATGAATTTTCTGCTATTTTACAACGTCAAGCTGTTGCTATTAGGAATTAATCATGACGCGTCGCTCACGTTACAGTGTAAAATCTGAAATTAATGTCGTTCCATTGCTGGACGTATTATTAGTGCTTGTTCTTATTTTTATGGCAACGGCACCAGTTATTAGTCAAAGTGTTGATGTGGATCTTCCTGAAGCCAATCAATCTAAAACCGTTGCGCCGTCAGAAAGTAAACCTGTTATTATTGAAGTAGCAGGAATCGGTCAATATGCATTAATCATCGATCAAAATAAGCGGTCAAATTTGTTACAAGAACAAATTATAGAATTGGTAAAACAGCAAATAGCATTAAATGAAAAAACGGTTTTTTTAGTCGGTGGTGCTAAAAATGTCCCATATGAAGAAATAATAAAAGCATTGAATTTCTTAAAATCGGCAGGGGTTAAATCGGTCGGTCTTATGACTCAGCCTATTTGATTAAATAATAAAGATAATAAATAACACTAGCTAGACTAACGGAAAGTTTGAGCAATGATTTATAAGAAGCAATCTAAATTAAATCTGCCGATCGCAGTTTCAGCTGTGCTGCATGTGCTGTTTTTGACTTTTTTAAGTTATAAAGGTTTGCAATATCACGTCAATTCAGGACTGGTTGATGGTCAATCGATCAATGCGATTATGATTGATCCATCTGTGATGACTCAAGACTATCAGGCAAAAATCAGAAATCAAATCTCTATTGCAAATATTGAAGAAAAAAATCAAATCAAAGCCGAACGGGAAAAAAGTCAAGAGGCAGAAAAAGAACAATTAAAATTAATTCAACAAGAAAAGCAAAAAGCAGCCGATAATGCAAGAAAACAAGCTGAGGAAATACGAAAAAAAGCTCAACAAGTCAAGCAAGAGGCTGAACGAGAAAAACAAGAAATCGTAAAAGCGCAAAAGAAGGCAGAAGAATCTAGAGTGAAAGCTGAACAAGCAAAAATAAAAGCAGAAAAGCAAAGAAGAGAAGCGAAAATAGCGAAAGATGAAAAAGCATTAAAAGATATTCTTGGTGGATTAACATCAAGCAAACCTGCTGCTAAAAAAGGCGTGTCAAATAGTGAACAAGATAGATACGTATCACTTGTGCAAAATGCTATCAGCAATAAATTTTCTAACCCAAGTAAGATTTACAATGGTAGAACCTGCCTATTAAGAATTAGCATTAATGATGATGGGTTGCTACTCGATGTTTTTTCAAGTGGTGGAGATCCTGCCTTATGCCGTGATGCCATTGCGGCAACTCGGCAAGCAACCATACCTAAACCACCAAAGTCACTTTATCAAACCGTTAAGCAAATGACGATTGATTTTCAACCTAAATAATGTGTAGCCGACAAACGGCTACCATTTTTTATTCATAAATTAAAATAATGATCATCTTTTTAAAAAAGCATTGAAAAATTTTTATATCGCCCCATATATAGTTTATTCAAGAAAGAATCAATAGGAAATAGACATGACTACGATTGTTAGTGTTCGACGTAAAGGACAAGTTGTTATTGGCGGTGATGGTCAAGTGACACTCGGTGAGCGCACTATTATGAAAGGTAATGCACGTAAAGTTCGCCGTTTATATCATGATAAAGTGATTGCAGGTTTTGCGGGTGGCACTGCTGATGCCTTTACCTTATTTGAATTATTTGAACGAAAACTTGAAATGCATCAAGGGCATTTAACCAAATCGGCAGTTGAGTTAGCTAAAGATTGGCGAACAGATCGCATGCTGCGAAAACTTGAAGCATTACTTGCAGTGGCGGATGAAACCGCATCACTTATCATTACCGGAACGGGAGATGTGATTCAGCCTGAAGATGATTTAATTGCCATCGGTTCAGGCGGACCTTATGCTCAAGCAGCAGCAAGGGCATTGCTAGATAACAGTGAACTATCTGCGCGTGATATTGTTCAAAAATCACTCTCTATTGCTGGGAATATTTGTGTTTATACCAATAATTTCCAGACTATTGAAGAACTTAATTACTAATTAATCCATTTAAAGAGAATACCATTATGTCTGAAATGACTCCTCGCGAAATTGTCAGCGAATTAGACAAACATATTATTGGTCAAGATAAAGCAAAACGCTCCGTTGCTATTGCTTTACGAAACCGCTGGCGCAGAATGCAACTTGATGAAGCTTTGCGTCATGAAGTGACACCGAAAAATATTTTGATGATTGGCCCAACAGGGGTTGGTAAAACCGAAATTGCCCGTCGTTTAGCTAAACTTGCGCATGCTCCTTTCATTAAAGTTGAGGCAACCAAATTTACTGAAGTCGGTTATGTTGGTAAAGAAGTCGATTCAATTATTCGTGATTTGACCGATTCAGCCGTTAAAATGATTCGCCATAATGCGATTAAGAAAAATCGTAATCGCGCAGAAGAACTTGCTGAAGAGAGAATTTTAGATGTTCTTGTTCCTCGCAGCAAAGATGGTTGGGGGCAAGTTGAAAATAATAATGAATCGACTGCACGTCAAGCTTTTCGTAAAAAATTACGTGAAGGTGATCTTGATGAAAAAGAGATTGAAATTGAAGTGGCAGGGCTTAATATCGGTGTTGAAATTATGTCACCGCCAGGCATGGAAGAGATGACAAGCCAACTACAATCGATGTTTCAAAATATGAGTGGTCAAAAAACAAAACCACGAAAAATGAAAATTAAAGATGCCTTTAAATTGTTGATTGAAGAAGAAGCGGCTAAGTTAGTCAATCCTGAAGAACTTAAACATGAAGCGATTGAGGCCGTTGAGCAAAATGGAATTGTTTTTATTGATGAGATAGATAAAGTCTGTAAACGAAGTAACAGCTCAGGACCAGACGTTTCTCGGGAAGGTGTTCAACGCGATCTTCTACCATTAGTGGAAGGATGCACCGTTTCGACTAAACATGGTTCAGTCAAAACAGATCATATTTTATTTATTGCTTCGGGCGCATTTCAAACCGCGAGTCCATCGGATTTAATTCCTGAATTACAAGGGCGTTTACCGATTAGAGTCGAATTGCAGGCGCTCACTAGCGAAGATTTTGAACGGATATTAACTGAGCCTAATTCATCATTAACCGTGCAATATAAAGCCTTAATGAAAACAGAAGGGGTGGATATTGAATTTACCCAAGATGGGATTCGTAAAATTGCCGAATCAGCGTGGCAAGTTAACGAACAAAATGAAAACATTGGCGCTAGGCGTTTACATACGGTCATTGAGCGTTTAATGGAAGAGATATCTTATCAAGCAACAGAATTATCAGGACAAACGATGATTATTGATGAAAAATATGTGAGTGATCATCTTGATAAACTTGTTGCTGATGAAGATCTCAGTAAATTTATTTTATAACCATGAATTTCAACTTAATATAATGAGATTTTATTATTGATCTCATTATATTAATTACGTGGTTCTTAAATTTTATTGATTTTTTATTGTTTTAATAATATTTGAGGTAGAAATACCATCTTCGAAATTAAGAACGATAACTTCTCCGCCAGCGGCAACCACTTCTTTGCCACCCGCTATCTCTTCTGGTTTATAATCTCCCCCTTTTACTAACACGTCAGGCAAAATATTGGCAATTAATCTTTGTGGGGTTTCTTCTTCAAATGGCACAACCCAATCCACTGAGGCTAAAGCGCCAAGAACCATCATTCGCTGATTAAGCGGATTAATTGGGCGACTTTCTCCTTTTAATTTTTTAACTGAAGCATCATTATTAACGGCAACAATTAGCCGATCCCCTAGCTTTCTAGCATTAGATAAATAAGAAACATGTCCGACATGTAAAATATCAAAACAGCCATTAGTTAACACAATTTTTTCACCACGAAGTCTTGCTTTATTGATTTCTGTTTCTAACTCTTTTTCGCTCATCACACCAAAACCATCATCGACTCGAGCATGAATTGCATTTTCAAGTTCAATTGACGATACGGTTGATGTCCCAATTTTTCCAACAACCACTCCAGCAGCAGCATTGGCTAAAAAACAACTTTTTTCTAAGGATTCGCCCGCGGCTAATGATGCGGCTAACACGGCAATGACGGTATCACCAGCACCTGTTACATCAAAAACTTCTTTCGATTGAGTCGGCAAATGATAAAGTGGTTTTCCTAATTGTAATAATGTCATGCCTTTTTCACTACGCGTAATTAATAAGGCTTTAAGGTTAAGAGTTTCAATTAATTGATAACCTTTTTCTACAATATCATCGTCTGTTTCACATGGGCCGACAACCGCTTCAAATTCGGTCATATTGGGCGTTAATAAAGTTGCGCCATAATATCGAGTAAAATCCGTTCCTTTAGGATCGATGAGCGTTGGAATATTGGCTTGATTTGCGAGTTTAATGATCGATTCAACTTTTGATAATGCACCTTTTGCATAATCGGAAATGACAATGACGCGATATTGATTTAATCCCAGTTTTAGCCTTTCTAAAATGGGTGTTGTATCAATATTATCAAATGCCTCTTCAAAATCTAATCGAATTAATTGTTGGTTTTTTGACAACACGCGCAATTTGGTAATGGTTGGATGCGTTTCAACAGCAACAAAATCACACTCGACATCGTGCTTTGTTAATTGTTCATTTAATGTTTTTGCCGGTTCATCATTCCCAGTTAGTCCAATTAATTTTACTTTGCCACCTAATGAAGTGATATTTATTGCGACGTTAGCGGCAGCTCCAGGTCGCTCTTCAATTGAATTAATTTTAACAACAGGAACGGGCGCTTCGGGTGAAATTCGATTAGTGTTCCCATTCCAATATCGATCAAGCATAATATCACCAACGACAAGTACATTAGCGGTATTGAATTGTGGTAATGAAAATTTCATAATTGACTATCCTTATTTATTTTGAGATGCCCAACGACGATTGTTATCTTACTCATGGTCATCACTGATAGGATCACTATCGTCTACTTTTTTTGTTCTCGGCTGATAAAAACGGGCTAAAAAAGTGCCAATTTCAAATAACAAGCAGATAGGGACAGCGAGTAATATTTGAGAAAACACATCTGGTGGGGTGACAAACATCGCAATAGCAAATACGGCAACAATAATGTAAGGTCTTTTTTGCTTTAAGCTCTGCGGTGTTGTTACACCGATCCAGCATAATAAAATAATGGCGACAGGAACCTCAAAAGCAAAACCAAAAACCACGAATATTGTCATCACAAAATCAAGATATTTTGTGATGTCAGTGTTAATTGCCACATTTTCAGGCGCGCTATTAATAAAAAAATAAAAGGCTAAAGGAAGCACAACAAAATAAGCAAAAAGAATGCCCATATAAAAAAGTATCGTGCTTGAAATAATCAGTGGTGTAACTAAACGTTGTTCATGTTTGTAAAGTGCCGGTGCAATGAATCCCCAAATTTGATATAACACATAGGGAATGGAGATGAGCATTGCAACAATTGCCGTTAATTTAATCGGTGTAAAAAAAGGTGCAGCAATATCGGTTGCAATCATATTACTACCAACCGGTAATTGGCGGATTAAAGGATTGGCAACAATGTGGTAGATATCATTAGAAAAATAAAGTAGACAACTTAACACTACGGCGAAACAAATAAAGCAACGTAAAAGCCTTGTTCTTAATTCAATAAGATGTCCAACTAATGGTTGTGCGGATTCTTCTGTCATGGTTGTTCTTTATTTTCTTTTAAATGAATATCACTGCTTTCAGTAGACTGCATTGTTGACTCAATCTCTTTTTGCAATGATTTGGCAACGCGTTTTAAATCGGCAACGGATGCTTCAATTTCTGGTGTAATAGCGTTTAAACTACTTTGTTCCACTTTTTTTAAGCTATCTTCTATTTCTTGTAACTTTAGTTCTTTATTTAATTCTAATTGCACTGATGCAGACATTCGGCGGAGTACTTTTATCCAAGCAGCAACGGTTTTTATCGCAACAGGCAATCTTTTTGGACCTAAAACGATAAGCCCAATAATCAGTACTAATAATAATTGACCAAAACTGATATCAAACACAGATTACTCTTTTGTTGTTTTATCGTTAGTATCTTGATTTTCAATATGATTTGTATTGCTTTGATGATTATCGGTATCATCACTCATCGCTTTTTTAAAACCTTTAATTGAAGCGCCGAGATCTGAACCTAATGAACGCAATTTTTTTGTTCCAAATAATAAAACAATCACTAAAATCAATATCAGAAGTTGGGGCCAACTTGGCATCATAATTATTTCTCCTAATGTTAAATAATCTTAATTATACACCTTTTTATTTTTAAACACTGAACATTTAAACGCTGAACATTAATTATTTTACTAATAATGTAATGATAGTGAGACTTAACACAAGAGAAAAACTGGTCAGTATAGTCAAATATTTTTGGCGTTTTTTATTTTGTTGAAATTGGTTATTTAATTTAACAATTTCAGCAAGCATCTCTTTTTTATCACGATCATACTTTTTTATTTTATCTGGAAAATCAGCAATGATCATTTGCCATTCAGGAAGTGAAGAACAGAATTGTGTGATGATTTTTTTTGCACTGTATTTATCTTGATACCATTTTTCTAAAAATGGTTTTGCGGTTGTCCATAAATCAAGATCAGGATAGAGTTGCCGTCCAATACCTTCAATATAAAAGAGTGTTTTTTCAAGTAAGGTCAATTGAGGCTGAATTTCCATATTAAATTGACGAGCCACTTGGAATAAATTTAAAAGAATTTGAGCAAATGAGATTTGAAAAAGTGGTTTTGCAAAAGCGGGCTCACAAACATTACGCATTGCAATTTCTAATTCAGTGGTATCAGTTGTTTTAGGTACCCAACCTGATAGGATATAAGTTTGAGCAATTTTTCGATAATCTCGATTAAAAAAAGCTAAAAAATTTTCGGCTAAATAATGTTGATCTTCTTTGCTTAGTTCACCGACAATGGCGCAATCAATGCCAATATATCGAGGATTATCCGGTTCGCTAATATCAACAAAAATATTACCAGGATGCATATCGGCATGAAAAAAATTATCGCGAAAAACTTGAGTAAAGAAAACTTGTACGCCTCGCTCTGCTAACAATTTCATATCAACATTATTTTGTTTAAGTAGCGCAATGTTGGCAATAGGAATACCATCGACTCTCTCTTCTACTAATAAATTTTTTCGGCAAAGATCTTGATATACATACGGGATATAAAGTAGTTCACTATTAACGAAATTCGCCCGTAAACGCATGGTATTATAAGCTTCTCTTTGCAGATCGAGTTCTTTTAATAACGTTAATTCATAATCATGGACAATATCAATAATATGGAGTTTTTCTGCTGATTTAATTTTTTTACTTAGTTTTTTTGCTGCCCAGTACATAAGAGCGATATCGGCTTTAATCATCGGTAAAATATCGGGTCGGAGTATTTTAATGACAACATGAGCCTGACTTGATTTGAGTACGGCTGTATGAACTTGTGCAATTGATGCTGACGCTAAAGGGTTGAGGTTAAAGTCTGAAAAATAATAATCAATAGGATGACCAAGCGCCGATTCAATCAGCTGTTTTGCAATTTTGCCGTCGAATGGGCTAACATTATCTTGCAATTGGATTAATGCATTAGCAATATCGGCGGGCAGGAGATCGCGGCGAGTAGAAATCATTTGCCCAAATTTAATCCATACAGGACCAAGCTCTTGTAAGGCGAGCAGTAATCTTTCGCCTAATGCTTGATTTTTGCCTTTTCGCTTAACCCAAAAAAAGCAGAACAGCAGACAAATTAACCATTTGGGTGAATGATTGGGCGGTAATAACGCTTTCAGCCGATAAGCCTTAAAAACGGTTAATATTTTATAAAGTCTAAAAAATTTCATCCATTATCACTTTAGAATTTAAAACCAATATGTAATGCAACGATGCCACCAGTCATATTGTGATATTGCACATCAGCAAAACCAGCATTTTCCATCATTGTTTTCAATGTTTTTTGATCGGGATGCATACGAATTGATTCGGCTAGGTAACGATAACTTTCGGCATCATTTGCCACGGCTTTCCCCATTAATGGCAAAATATTGAAAGAATAGAGGTCGTAAACTTTATTCAAAATGTTGTATTGCGGTTTTGAGAATTCCAAAATTAATAACCGTCCCCCCGGTTTTAAAACGCGCCACATAGAATGTAATGCTTTATTTTTATCGGTGACATTTCGCAATCCAAAAGAGATAGTAATACAATCAAAATAATTATCAGCAAAAGGTAATGACTCAGCATTCGCTTGCACATATTCAATATTTTTAAACAATCCTTGATCACGTAATTTATCACGACCAACTTTTAGCATGGAGTCATTAATATCAGCTAAAATGACTAAACCGTCATCGCCGACACGTTTAGCAAACTTTGCCGTTAAATCTCCGGTGCCACCAGCAAGATCTAACACTTTTTGACCTTTCCGAGCACTACTATCTTCTATGGTTACTTTTTTCCAGATTCGATGAATACCGAATGACATGAGATCATTCATCACATCATATTTATCGGCAACGGAATGAAACACATCGGCAACACGTTTAATTTTTTCTTGTTTAGGTACCTGAGTAAATCCAAAATCAATTTTTTCTTGCTCAGTAGTGTCTGGTTTTTCAGAGGATTGAGGCATAACAGTTACTCACTATAAACATTTTTTGTATTTTATCACAAGCCTTTACAAATGTGACAGACTAAATCAATAAGCTTGAAATCTGATTTACATAATTGATAAGGTTTAATGGGGTTGTTTACACTTTTTGATTAAAATAAGATTCAAGTATCCCATAAGGCTTTGCTCCATTCAAACCTTTATGCGGTTTTGCTGTGTTACAAAAATTAAGAAAACGATGTAGCTTGGCTTGATGATCTGCTGAGCCTGTAAAGCCCCGCCTTTCATGCCACATTTTCATTAGCGTTCTTATCATTCTTTCTACCTTGCCATTGGTTTGTGGACGAGCTGGTTTAGTGAATTTTTGATTGCTCCGATTTTCTCGGCAAAGATGCACGAAACTATGTTCAATCGTTCCTTTATATTCTCGTTCGTTATGCGAATAAATTCCTGCATATAGTTCATGATAATAATCATCTATACCAACGAAATAAGCGCCAAATCTCTTCTCGATGATAAGGGGTTAACTTTATATTTTTATGCATATTCATTACAGTATTTTCTCTGAATACTGTAAACAACGTGAGAAATCTTACGAGTAAAGAAGCAATAAAATCTTAAAAATGGCATTATGTTATAAATGCTTCATTTACAAGTTGAACTTATCCTATTTTTAATGCTAGCATAGGATTATAGCAAATGATTAAATAAGAGTATAAATGTTAATCCGTTTAGAAAAACAAGATGATATTCCGATTATATCAAATTTATTAAAAGAAGCATTTTATAATCAAAAATATAGTAATAACGATGAACATCTATTAGTAGATAGGTTAAGGAAAGAAAAAGCATTATTATTTAGTTTTGTTGCTGTTATTCAAGGAAAAATTGTTGGTCATATTGCTTTCAGTCCAATAACCATTAACAACAAAAAGTCTAATCTATTAGGGCTTGCTCCTGTCGCGGTTTTACCTGAGTATCAACGAAATGGCATTGGTTCATCATTAATTAATAACGCTATAATTGAGCTTAAAAAACAAGAATTTGATGGTTTGGTATTAGTCGGTTTTCCTGATTATTATCAAAAATTTGGTTTTGTACAAGCAGATCCCCTTATTTATTTAAAAACTGAAAAGCAATATTTTATGAAATTATTGTTTAACAATGATACTGAACTTTCTGGTCAAGTTGAATTTCATCAAACATTTTATTCATAGCTACGCTACAATATAGTAACTAATATGTAAGATATAATCAGTTTTTTACACTTTTTGATTAAAATCTCAGCAGATTTTAATTGTTTTGATCAAGTCATTACGAATGTTTTAACATTTATTGCGTGTTTCGGTAAAATGAGAGCCGATAACAAGAAAATAGGATCAAATTTGTGACAATAAAATCCCCGCTGCGACGGATATATTTAATGATGCCATATTATCGTTACCTTTTAAATAAATCACTTCATCAGCGTTATCAATTAATTTGACATTAATACGTTGAAAAAGAACAAAAACGGCTTTGTTATTAATTTTAATTTGATGTAACGCTTTTGCTTTCGCCGCAGCGATTTGACATGGTAATAAAGCGATAACTTGATAACCTTGCTGTTTAAGTTGATCTAGCGAAGCAATAAAATCCTCACTTTTAATCGGAACAACAGATTCGTTCCCCCCTTCTGCAACACGCATCGCAGCGCCACTTTCTAGCAAATTTATCTGCCTGATCATGATCCCGTTAATACCATAAAAAGCCGCAGTTCGAACTAAACCGCCAAGATTATGTGGATTATTGACATCATCGATAGCTAAAACATAATCTTTTGCTTTATCTTGATTTTTTTCTATATAGCTTAACACTGATAATGGTTCACGTTTTTTAACAATTAAACAAATACCCCCATGGTGCGGTGTTCCTGTGATTTTGGTAATGTGATCGTGAGATACAATATCATAACCTAAATGTTGGCTAACTAACCATTCAATGAGATGCTTAAATTGAGGCGCGGTTTCTTCTGTAATAAAAGCCTTAATAATTGCTTGCTGGCGATGTTTAAACACGGCTTTACAACTATTTTCACTATATACATAAATTTCATCTTTATGTTGATGATGTCGATCATCATCAACAATGGGTACATTTTTATCGTCAGCGCTTTTATACTTATTTTTTTGCTTCCACGGTGAATCAAAGTCATCATTGGCATTGTTAAATTTTTGTCGTGCTGATTTTAAATGATCTGCTTTTTTTACTGTTTTGGGTTTAAAGGTTTCGATTCGATCATTTGAATCTCGTTTTTGTTTAGTGCCGCTGAACGGGTTATTTTCACGTTGATTTTTTACATTATCGCGTTTGCCACCATCTCGACGTAACGATGTTTGAGGCGCTTTATTTTTTGTATAAAAAATTGTTGGTTTCGGCTTTTCTGCATTGTCGTCCATCTTATTCTCACTGCTATCCATTAACGTTTTCGGATTGTCGGCGCAACTTTGTCTAATACGCCATTAACAAATTTATGGCTATCTTCTGCGCCAAATGTTTTCGTCAAATCAATCGCTTCATTAATCACGACTTTATAAGGAACATCTTCTCGTTTCATGAGCTCATATAAAGCAATACGTAATATTGCCCGTTCAACTTGCCCAAGTTCATCAACGGTTCTTTCGGTTAGATAAGGGCTCATTTTTTTATCTAAATCAATGATATTTTTTACGACACCATTTAGCAGTTCGCGAAAATATTTTGAATCAACGCCTTTCATGTCTTGTTCAGCGATAAAACTCGCTTCAACATCTGATAAATCATTTTTCGATATTTGCCAAGAATATATTGCTTGAACAGCACATTCTCGCGCACGTCGACGAGGATTAACTCCAGCCACTTAATTATCCTTTAATACGGTTAATTACATTTAACATTTCAAGAGCAGTTAATGCTGCTTCTGCGCCTTTATTCCCAATTTTGGTTCCTGCGCGCTCAATTGCTTCTTCAATATTTTCTGTTGTCAAAATCCCAAAACCAACAGGAATAGAATATTGTAAACTTGCACGCAATAAACCTGAACTCGATTCGCCTGCGACAAAATCAAAATGCGCGGTGCTACCACGAATTACTGTTCCTAATGCAACAATGGCATCATATTTTTTAGATTGCGCCGCAACTTGCGCCGCTAATGGAATCTCATAGGCACCAGGCACCCAAATAACGTTGATATTATTTTTATCAACCTGTCCAATTCGAGTGAGCGCATCAACGGCACCACTAATTAAACTATCATTAATAAAACGATTAAAACGGGCAACAATGATCGCAATTTTTGCATCTTGAGTGACAACTTGACCTTCTATAGTTTGCATATCAATTCCTTATTTATTGATTTTCAATAAAATTTAACATCAGATTGGCTGATAAAATCGTGCTGGCATTCTAACATAAATAAATTATTGATCCTATTATGAAATAGGATACAGCAATTGATTTAAACAAAGAAAATCAATTTTATCTTTTGGGGTGATTAGTCGTAAAAAGAGAGGGTTAATTTTTGAAACTAAAGATTAATGACCGATTATTTAGGCTCGTTTTTTTGATTTTTAAAAATATGCGTGTAGAAAAGATGGCTATTTGATTGCTTGTAATTGCGTAATTAATAATTGTTGTGTTTTTAATGTTCTAATCTGCTGCAATAATGTTGAGGCTTCTGGATAATGTTGTTTTAAATATGCAAGCCACTGCTTAATGCGAGCGCAATGATAAGCTGGTTTACTGTCATCGACAGAAGTTTTAGCGTAGCGTATTAATAGTTCCTTCACCGCTTGCCAATGCAGTGGTTTTTCGTTAAATCGAATCATATTGGCTAAATTAGGGATATTGAGCACGCCTCTAGCCAGCATAATCTGATTCGTTTGGCTCTGTTGCATACAGAGTTTTGCATCATCAGGCGAAAAAATTTCACCATTGGCAATCACGGGAATGGTTAGTTTTTGTTTTATTTTGCCAATGGTTATCCAATCAATTTTATCCGATTGATAGCCATCTTGTTTTGTTCTTCCATGGATGACAATCTCATCCGCGCCGGCTTGTTCAATGGCATCTGCAATTTCAAAGCAGTGTTGCTTATCTTCCCAACCTAAACGGATTTTTACGGATAATCTATTCGTTGTTGATATGGCTTGTCGAACTGCTAAGGTGATTTGGTAAATCAATTCAGGATATTGTAATAAAAAGGCGCCGCCTTGACTGCCAACGACAGTTTTGGCTGGACAGCCACAATTTAAATCGATGCCATGAGAACCTAATGCTATTGCGCTAAAGGCATTTTCAGCCATCCAATCGGGCGAACTACCTAACAATTGAATTCTAACCGGCGTGCCAGCGAGTGTTTTTCCTTCATTTTTTAGCTCAGGGCAGAGTCGATAAAAGGTTCGATTTGATAATCGATGATGGGTAACACGCACAAATTCTGTCACGCAATAATCAAATTGATTTATTTCTGTAAGTAACTGGCGAACAGTATAATCAAGCACGCCTTCCATTGGCGCAAGAATGATTTGATTGGTTTGCATTTTTTGTTAATTATTACAAATTGAACAGCTCGATTGCTTGGTAATTCTCACTTCTTTAAATTTCATATTCATGGCATCAATCATTAATAATCGGTGCGTTAATGGTGTGCCATAATTACAAATGACTTTAATCGCTTCTAACGCTTGCATTGTACCAAACATACCGACTAATGGTGCCATGACCCCCGTTTCAACACAAGAGAGCTGATTTTGACCAAATAATTGACTTAAACATTGATAGCAAGGCTCATTATCTTGATAAGTGAATACCGATAACAGCCCTTCCATTCGAATCGCCGCGCCTGAAATGAGCGGCTTTTTAATACGATAGCAGCACTGATTAATTTGCTGGCGAGAAGCTAAATTATCAGTACAATCAATCACAACAGAATGATTTTTGATCATTTGGCTCAGTTCTTCATCACTCAGTTTGTTTTTAACGGCTTCAATTTCAATGGTTGGTCTTATTTTTAATAAGGCTTGTTTTGCTTCATCAACTTTGAATTGATTTACTGAGTTTTCGGTATATAAAATTTGGCGACTCAAATTGGCTTTTGACACAATATCAAAATCAACCAAAGTCAGCTTACCTATACCAGCTGAAGTTAAATAGAGTGAAGCTGCGCAACCAAGTCCACCAACACCAATAATGATGGCAGAGCTGTTTTTTAACTGAGTTTGTTTATCAATATCAAAACCACGTAATGCAATTTGTCGATCATATTGGTAAAGCTCTTGAACGGTAAGTTGTTCCATATTTATCCCTAATGGCAAATTAATACCAAATTATTCTATTCATATGATGAAAAAGTTGAGACTATATCATAATCTCAATTTGGACTAAATAGCCCTTTTCGATGTTAAATAACGCGAGTCAAATTATCGTTGCTCCAAGCGTATTTTTAAAATGATTTAATGCCCAATGGTGTCCAGTTTGATCAAAGCTCGCGACCGCATTAGCGTGAACGACAATATCATAGCCCAAATTATAAGCATCTATTGCAGTATGCAGCACACAAATATCGGTACATACCCCCGATAGATGTAATTGTGTAATTTTTCGCTCTCTTAATCTGAGATCTAAGTCTGTACCACAAAAAGCCGAATAATGGCGCTTGTTGATCCAATAGAGATTTGTTAACGCTTTTTTTTGCTCATAAAGCGCTTTTAATTTTCCATAAAGTTGTTGCCCGTTTGTGCCAATAATATTGTGCGGTGGAAATAATTTATTTTCGGGATGATAATGATCATTCGGATCATGCGCATCAATGGCAAAAGCAACAAAATCATCAGCATCAATAAATGATTGAGTTAATTGCGTGATATTTTCTTCAATACTTTGTCCTGCTTCTGCTGTCGTTAATTTTCCATCAGTTGCAATAAAATCATAAGTATAATCGATCGAAATCAATGCTTTCACAATTGGCTCTCCATTATTAATTTGATAATTTTAACAAATGCCTTTATAAGCATTTCATTTGTTTTATAATAACCGTTATTTTTATAAATTAATATTGAGATTAGGATATTTTATGCGTTCGATTTACTGTGGTCAATTAAATGCTTCTCACATAAACCAAGATGTGACTTTATGCGGTTGGGTTAATAAACGGCGCGATCTTGGTGGTATGAGCTTTATTGATATGCGAGATCGTGAAGGGATAGTGCAGGTTTTTTTTGACCCTGATTATAAACAAGCATTTGAATTAGCAGCAGAGCTGCGTAATGAATTTTGTATTCAAATTAAAGGCAAAGTGAGAGCTAGGCCAGAAGGTCAAATTAATTCAGATATGCGAACGGGGGAAGTTGAAGTTCTCGCAACGGAGCTTGTTATTTTTAATCGTAGTGATGTATTACCACTTGATTTTAATCAAAATAACAGTGAAGAACAGCGACTAAAATATCGCTATATTGATCTGCGTCGCGCTGAAATGACAAAAATTTTTAAAACCCGAGCTCAAGTCACTGATTTTGTGCGTTCATTTATGAATAAAAATGGCTTTTTAGATATTGAAACACCAATGATGACCAAAGCCACGCCTGAAGGTGCAAGAGATTATTTGATTCCGAGTCGAGTTCATAAAGGTGAGTTTTATGCATTGCCACAATCACCACAACTGTTCAAACAATTACTGATGATGTCAGGTTTTGATCGTTATTATCAAATTGTGAAATGTTTTCGTGATGAAGATTTACGCGCCGATCGCCAACCAGAATTCACTCAAATTGATGTCGAAACTTCGTTTATGGGTGCAGAACAAGTTCGTGAACTGATGGAAAAAATGATTAAAGAATTGTGGCTAAGTGTTAAAAATATTGATTTAGGATTATTTCCTATTATGACATTTGCTGAGGCAATGCGCCGTTTTGGATCGGATAAGCCCGATTTACGTAATCCGCTTGAAATTATTGATGTCGCGGATCTTGTCAAAGATATTGATTTTAAAGTTTTTTCAAATCCAGCGAATGATCCTAAAGGGAGGGTTGCTTTGTTATGTGTACCAAATGGTGCAACATTAACGCGTAAACAGCTTGATGAATATACGCAGCTTATTTCTATTTATGGTGCAAAAGGCATGGCTTGGATTAAAGTTAATGAACGAAATAATGGCCTTGCAGGAATACAAAGTCCTATTGCTAAATTTTTTACAGAATTGCAAATCAAAGCACTACTTGAGCGAGCAAATGCAAAAGATGGCGATATTCTTTTATTTGGTGCTGATGATTATAATATCGTTAGCAATAGCTTAGGAGCTTTACGCCTTAAAGTTGGCAAGGATTTAAATTTAACTGATGAAGGTAAATGGGCGGCACTATGGGTGGTTGATTTTCCAATGTTTGAAGAAGTTGATGGCAAACTCAGTGCGATGCATCATCCATTTACATCACCTAAAGATTTAACACCAGCAGCATTAATCGATAATCCATTACAAGCGATAGCCAATGCTTATGATATGGTGATAAATGGTTATGAAGTCGGTGGTGGTTCGGTGCGTATTCATCAAACAGAAATGCAGCAATCGGTATTTTCGATTTTGGGTATTGATCAACAAGAACAGCGAGAAAAATTTGGATTTTTACTTGACGCATTAAAATATGGTACGCCGCCGCATGCAGGTATTGCATTTGGTTTGGATAGGTTAATTATGCTATTAACTGGCACGGATAATATCCGAGATGTCATTGCATTTCCAAAAACAACCGCAGCTGCGTGTTTATTAACTGATGCGCCAAGTCCAGCAAATGCAGCTGCATTGCAGGAATTAGGTATCGAAGTTAGTCAAAAGTTATGACGTTGGGGTTGAAAAAATACAAAAATCCTGAATCGGTATTAGTTGTGATCTACTGCGTAACAACTTATCGCTGTTTGATGCTACAGCGGCAAGATGATCAAAACTTTTGGCAATCGGTGACAGGAAGTTTAGAGACCAATGAATTACCGATTGATACGGCCATTCGAGAAGTGAAAGAAGAAACAGGCATTGATATAATGAGTAAAAATTTAAAGTTAATTGATGCCAACTATTCGGTTGAATTTGAAATTTTTCCTCAATTTCGTCACCGGTATGCGCCAGCAGTCACAACGAACAAAGAGCATTGGTTTTATTTACGACTTCAACAAGAAATAATTCCGATATTAACGGAGCATTTAGCTTATCGCTGGCTGACGATTGAGGAAGCGTCGAATCTTACTATTTCATTGAATAATAGAGACGCGATCAAAAAAATAGATGAGCTAGTGATTCCAAAATTAAATCAATAAGAGTCAATAAAGATGAAGTTTACTGGTTTTCGTGATTTTTTAACCTATCTTGAAGAGCAAGGCGAATTAAAGCGAATTAGCTATCCCGTCAATCCCCATTTAGAAATGACTGAAATTGCCGATCGTGTTTTACGCAAGCAAGGTCCTGCATTATTATTTGAAAATCCTATCGGTTATCGTATGCCAGTTATTTGTAATCTATTTGGTACAGAAAAACGCGTTGCACTCGGAATGGGGCATCATGATATTTCTGCACTTCGTGAAGTTGGCGAATTACTTGCTTTTTTACGTGAACCGGATCCGCCGAAAGGCATTCGTCATTTAGTTAATGTGCTCCCTAAATATAAACAAGTATTAAATATGCCGATTAAGCGGCTCTCTTCTGCGCCATGTCAAGAGGTGGTTTTTAAAAATGACGAGGTTGATTTAACGCAGTTGCCGATTATGCACTGCTGGCCAGATGACGTTGCACCACTGATTACGTGGGGATTAACGATAACTAAAGGACCTTATAAAGAACGACAAAATATTGGCATTTATCGCTTACAATTATTAGGTAAAAATAAATTAATTATGCGCTGGCTTTCACATCGCGGCGGCGCATTAGATTTTGCTGAATGGCAAAAAGCACATCCAGGTCAAAAATTTCCTGTTGCAGTGGCAATTGGTGCCGATCCTGCAACGATTCTTGGTGCGGTAACTCCTGTGCCTGATACGCTATCTGAATATGCCTTTGCCGGATTACTCAGAAAAAGCCGTACCCGCGTTGCTAAAGCGCTCTCATCTGATTTAGATGTTCCTGCAACGGCAGAAATCGTTTTAGAGGGTTATATCGATCCCACTGAAGTGGCTTGCGAAGGCCCTTATGGTGATCATACTGGGTATTATAATGAAGTCGACCAATTTGCCGTTTTTACAGTCACTCACTTAACGCGACGTAAAGATGCCATTTATCACTCAACCTATACTGGGCGACCACCTGATGAACCGGCGGTAATGGGACTTGCACTGAATGAAGTATTCATCCCTATTTTACAAAAGCAATTCCCTGAAATTGTGGATTTTTATCTTCCACCAGAAGGGTGCTCATATCGCATTGCTATTGTTACTATTAAAAAGCAATATGCTGGGCATGCTAAACGAGTCATGATGGGCGTTTGGTCTTATTTACGGCAATTTATGTATACTAAATTTGTGATTGTTTGTGATGATGATATTAATGCTCGTGATTGGAAAGATGTGATGTGGGCAATATCAACGCGCATGGATCCACATCGAGATACGACATTTATTGATAATACCCCTATTGATTATTTAGATTTTGCCTCGCCAGTTTCAGGTTTGGGTTCTAAAATGGGATTAGATGCGACAAATAAATGGCCGGGTGAAACCACCCGTGAATGGGGTAGCATTATTCAAAAAGACCCTAATGTGGTTGCACATATTGATGAAATTTGGGATCAACTCGGTTTGTAATAAAATACGAATAGGCATAAGAAAATATGAAGCAAAAAAACAATAAAAACCCAAAAAATCAGCTAGCTGAACAAGATATTAAGCATTTTGATCAAAAATTAAAATCCCCCAAAAAATGGAGTGAATCTCTATTTTATTTTATCAATAATCCTGCTCCTTTTTTGATGATTTGGGTGAGTTTAATTTTAATGTATGGCGTAGTGTGTGCATACCCGAATGAAATGGGACAAGATGAATTTTATCGATTTATCTTTTTTTTAAAAAATCCAATGGTTGTGTTAATTAATATTCTTGCATTATGTGTGGCATTAATTCACACGTTTTCATATTGCTGCCAGCTTTTTAAAGCATCGTTGACGTTGGGTAAAAATAAATTATTTTCAATTTTTGTGATTATTGGCTTTTCAATGCTCATAATTGGTGTTTCAAGCGTATTATTAATAATGGTACTAAGATGATGAAAAATACAGACGTTGAACAAACGGAATCTTCGATTCATTTTTTAATGATGGTAAGTAAAACATGGATGGCTATTTTTTCACCCGTGGTCATTTTTATTATGGCCTTGGTTATCCCTTTTGGTAACGTGTTAACACGTTCTTATATATTAAAATTAATCAACACACTGGGCGGGAAAGTTTTTTTATTGTTGATGATATCATTACCTATTTGGTATGGATTGCACAAGATTTTACAATTGCTGCATGATGTTAATATTCATCCAAAAAGGGAAGCCTTATTAACTTATGGACTGGCATTTGCATGGACGGCTCATGCAATTTACATTTTATTTATTCGTTAATAAGTGTCAATTTTATTTGTAAAACGGATAATATAAATCGTTTATTTTGGGGTGATTGATTGCAAAACGGTTAAAAAAAGTAACAATAAAATTGGAGGCTTGTATGGTGAAACTTTCTGGTGCGGAAATGGTAGTCCAATCCTTGATAGATCAAGGAACGAAAAAAATCTTTGGTTATCCTGGTGGTAGCGTACTTGATATTTACGACGCTTTGCATACCATTGACGGCATTGAGCATATTTTAGTTCGCCATGAGCAAGCCGCGGTACATATGGCAGATGGATATGCAAGAGCTACGGGAAATGTCGGTGTGGTTTTAGTCACATCAGGACCTGGGGCAACGAATACTATCACGGGAATTGCGACCGCTTATATGGACTCAGTGCCGCTAGTGATTATTTCAGGGCAAGTACCAAGCAATTTGATAGGTAATGATGCGTTTCAAGAGTGTGACATGATTGGTATTTCAAGGCCAGTTGTTAAACACAGCTTTTTAGTAAAAGAAACCAAAGATATCCCTGAAGTGGTAAAAAAAGCGTTTTATATTGCCTCGTCAGGGCGTCCAGGCCCCGTTGTTATTGATATTCCGAAAGATAGATTGAATCCAGCAAGCAAATACCATTATCATTATCCAACTTCCGTATCATTACGCTCTTACAACCCGACAAGACAGGGGCATAAAGGTCAAATTAAAAAAGCTTTAACGACATTGCTTTCGGCAAAAAGACCCGTGCTTTATATCGGAGGCGGCATTATTAGTTCTCATGCCAGTCAAGAGGTTTTGCAATTAGCCGAAAAATTGAATTTACCGGTTACGACAACCTTAATGGGGATAAGTGCATTTCCAAGTACAAATAAAAAATATTTAGGCATGATAGGTATGCATGGCGTTTATGAAGCGAATATGTCAATGCACGCAGCAGATGTGATTTTAGCAATCGGTGTTCGTTTTGATGATCGCACGACAAACAGTGTTGATAAGTATTGTCCTAAAGCAAAAATTATTCATGTTGATGTTGATCCTACCTCAATTTCTAAAACCATTATGGCGACGATTCCCGTTGTTGGGGATGCAAAATTAGTGCTTGAGGCAATGTTAACGCAGTTGAATGAACTTAACATGGAACGTGATTTAGATGCATTAGTTGATTGGTGGAAACAAATTGAACACTGGCGCGCTCGTCAATGCTTAGCCTATAAACATGAAGGTGAGCATATCAAACCGCAAGAAGTGCTAGAAACATTGTACAAACTGGCTCAAAATGATGCTTATGTGACGACAGACGTTGGGCAACACCAAATGTTTACGGCGCTTTACTATCCATTTGATAAACCAAGACATTTCATTACCTCTGGCGGATTAGGTACAATGGGATTTGGTTTTCCTGCGGCACTTGGTGTCAAACTCGCTTTTCCTGATAAACAAGTTATTTGTGTGACTGGCGATGGTAGTATTCAGATGAATATTCAAGAATTATCAACCGCTTTACAATATGATTTACCTGTTTTAATTTTGAACCTCAATAATCGTTTTTTAGGCATGGTTAAACAGTGGCAAGATATGATTTATGCTGGGCGACACTCTAGTTCATATATGGAGTCGTTACCTAATTTTGCCAAAATAGCTGAGGCTTATGGTCATGTTGGGATAGTGATAAACAAACGAGAAGAGATCGAATCAAAGCTTAAACAGGCTTTATCGATTAAAGATCGTTTAGTTTTTGTTGATGTGATGACAGATGCGACGGAACATGTTTATCCTATGCAGATTCGTGGCGGTTCCATGAGTGAAATGTGGTTAAGCAAAACGGAGAGAACCTAATGCGTTATATTTTATCAATTTTAATGGAAAATCAACTGGGCGCATTATCTCGAGTTATTGGGCTGTTTTCTCAGCGCGGTTTTAATATTGAAACCATGACAACAGCACCGACAGAAGATCAAACGATGCATCGATTAACCATTCAAACTATGGGTGATGAACATGTGCTTGAACAGATAGAAAAACAGCTAAACAAATTGGTTGATGTTTATCGCGTGCATGATTTAACGCATCGTTCACATGTTGAACGCGAAATTATGCTAGTAAAAATCGCAGCAAAAAGTTCAGCAGCACGAGAAGAAGTCAAACGCTGCGTTGATATTTTTAGAGGCTCAATTGTTGATGTCACTTCAAAGCAGTATATTATCCAATTGTCAGGAACAACAGAAAAATTAGATTCATTTTTAGATGCTATTCGTGAAACAACCGAAATTGTTGAAACGGTTCGCTCAGGAATGATCGGTTTATTACGTAGTGAAAAAATGCACAAACCTTAGATTAGATAATGATATGAAAGTAAATCGGCGCATTTTACTTTGAAGATTAGAGACGAAGATAAGAGACATAGCGGAAAATGCGAATTAATAAGCAACGGAATTATATGGTTTGCAATTAAAAAGATAAGGGTAAAAATAGTCGTTAGCTTTTGCCGTAAGTCAAAATAACTCGTTGTCGGCATACGTGTATTCTGTTAAACTATTACCCCGTCTGATTACCCAGTATCGGGTCTTTTTAAATAAAAAAACACGGTACGGTTCTAATAAATTAATAATGGTCTAGTATTAATGGTTACAAATTATATTTTTGTCACAGGCGGTGTCGTTTCATCTTTAGGTAAAGGCATTGCTGCAGCGTCACTTGCTGCAATTTTAGAAGCCCGCAATTTAAAAGTTACCATGCTAAAACTTGATCCCTATATTAATGTTGATCCCGGCACAATGAGCCCAATTCAACATGGGGAAGTTTTTGTGACTGAAGATGGCGCCGAAACCGATTTAGATCTGGGTCACTATGAGCGTTTTATTCGCACCAAAATGACGCGAAAAAATAATTTTACAACAGGACGTATTTATTCTGAGGTATTAAGTAAAGAACGTCGTGGCGATTATTTAGGTGCAACAATTCAAGTTATTCCACATATTACCAATGCGATAAAAGAACGTGTTATTGATGGCGCAAAAGGTTTTGATGTTGCTATTGTTGAAATTGGTGGTACGGTTGGGGATATTGAATCGCTTCCTTTTTTAGAGGCGATTCGTCAGTTAGCCGTTGATGTCGGGCGTGAACATACGTTATTTATGCATTTAACATTAGTGCCTTACTTAGCTTCTTCTGGTGAAGTTAAGACAAAACCGACACAACATTCCGTTAAAGAGCTTTTGTCAATTGGGATCCAACCAGATGTTTTAATTTGCCGTTCTGATCGCATTGTGCCCGCTAATGAAAGAGCAAAAATCGCACTATTTTGTAACGTGCCTGAACGAGCAGTGATATCATTAAAAGACGTCGATTCTATTTATAAGATCCCAGCGTTATTAAAGTCACAAAATCTTGATGCATTTGTTTGTGATCGCTTCCATTTAGAGGCTGAAGAAGCCGATTTATCAGAATGGGAACAAGTCATTTATGAAGAGGCTAATCCTGTTGGTGAAGTAACGATTGGAATGATAGGGAAATATATTGAATTGCCAGATGCATATAAATCGGTTAATGAAGCGTTAAAGCATGGTGGGCTAAAAAACCGGCTGACCGTTCATATAAAATATATCGATTCTGAAGTTCTAGAAGCGCGTGGCGTTGATCTACTACAAGGACTGGATGCGATTTTAATCCCAGGTGGATTTGGTTATCGCGGTGTTGAAGGTAAAATCATGGCGGCGCGCTATGCCCGTGAAAACAAAATACCTTATTTAGGCATTTGCCTTGGTTTACAGGTTGCGTTAATTGAATTTGCTCGCAATGTTGCTGGAATTAAGGATGCTAACTCAACAGAATTTGTTAAAGATAGCGCAAGTCCAGTTGTGGCATTAATTACGGAATGGAGCGATGAATCAGGGCACAAAATATCAAGACATGAAAATAGTGATCTTGGTGGAACGATGCGATTAGGCGGGCAAATTTGCCATCTTGAGCCTAATTCATTAGTGAGTGAAATCTATAAAAAAGCAACGATTGTTGAGCGTCATCGTCATCGTTATGAAGTGAATAATAATTTATTACCTGATATCGTCAAAGCGGGGCTGAAAGTGACGGGATTGTCTACAGATAAAAAGTTAGTTGAAATTATTGAAATATCTGATCATCCTTGGTTTGTTGCGTGCCAATTTCATCCTGAATTTACATCAACGCCAAGAGATGGGCACCCACTTTTTGGAAGCTTTATTAAAGCGGCAAATGATTATCAAAATCAAAAAAAGCAATTAGTTTAGTTTTAGTTAAATATCTGTCATATAGAGGAAAATAACATGGCAAAAATCGTTAAAGTATTAGGTCGTGAAGTCATCGACTCTCGTGGTAACCCAACCGTTGAGGCTGAAGTTCATTTAGAAGGTGGGTTTGTTGGAATGGCAATTGTCCCATCAGGAGCATCAACAGGTTCACGTGAAGCGTTAGAGCTTCGAGATGGTGATAAGTCACGCTTTTTAGGTAAAGGGGTATTGAAAGCAGTTGCTAACGTTAATGGCCCAATTGCCGATGTTGTGATGGGGAAAGATGCGTTGGATCAAGCGGCAATTGACAAAGCAATGCTTGATTTAGATGGAACTGATTTTAAATCTAAATTAGGGGCCAATTCAATTCTTGCTGTCTCTTTAGCGAATGCAAAAGCAGCGGCTGCGGCGAAAGGTGTGCCTTTGTTTGCTCATATTGCGGATCTCAACGGAACACCAGGTCAATATTCTATGCCATTACCGATGATGAACATTATCAATGGTGGTGAACATGCGGATAACAACATTGACTTACAAGAATTTATGATTCAGCCAGTTGGTGCTAAAAATGTACGTGAAGCGATTCGTATGGGTGCAGAAGTCTTCCATAACTTATCAAAAGTGCTTCACGCAAAAGGTATGAATACAGCGGTTGGTGACGAAGGTGGTTTTGCGCCAAATTTACAATCAAATGCAGATGCATTAGCTTGTATTAAAGAAGCTGTAGAAAAAGCAGGTTATGTTTTAGGTAAAGATATCACTTTAGCCATGGACTGTGCCTCTTCTGAATTTTACAACAAAGAAACCGGTAAATATGTATTAAAAGGTGAAGGTGGTAAAGAATTTACTTCTCAAGAATTTACTCATTATTTAGAAGGCTTAACTAATGATTATCCAATTGTTTCTATTGAAGATGGTTTAGATGAAAGCGATTGGGATGGCTGGGCATATCAAACTAAAACATTAGGAAATAAGATCCAACTAGTTGGTGATGATCTATTTGTGACGAATACTAAAATCTTTAAAGAAGGCATCGATAAAGGGATCGCTAATTCAATTTTAGTTAAGGTGAACCAAATTGGTACTTTAACCGAATCTATTGCTGCAGTAAAAATGGCGAAAGATGCAGGTTATACCGCTGTGATTTCACATCGAAGTGGTGAAACAGAAGATTCAACGATTGCAGATTTAGCGGTTGGTTTAGCGGCAGGGCAAATCAAAACGGGTTCTATGAGCCGCTCTGATCGTATTGCTAAATATAACCAATTAATCCGTATTGAAGAAGCGTTAGGAGCTAAAGCGCCATTCAAAGGATTAAAAGAAGTTAAAGGGCAGTAATAATTTTATTGATTATTTCAATGAATCAATGACAACAAATGGCGGAGAAATCCGCCATTTTTATCTAATCAGATTTTGTTTTAATTCGCTAGCATACAATGCAAATATCAGTGATAATGTGCTGAATTAATTTTTAAATGGGTAAGATGATGCGTTTTTTTAAATTTATTACAACAGTAATTGTTTTAGGGCTTTTCTTAAGTGGTTGTTCACTTACTGAACGCTGGGTATATCGCCCTGATATTAATCAAGGGAATTTTTTAACTACAGAAGATGTCGGTAAATTAAAAGTTGGACAAACCAAAGAACAAGTCGCCTTTATCATGGGAATGCCTATGCTAAAATCAGTGTTTAGTGATGAAAGCTGGTACTATGTATTTCGCAAACAACCACAATATGATGTCGTGAGCCAACAGACCGTAACGATTATCTTTGATAATAGAGGAAGAGTGACAGATATTCAAAAGTCATCATTAGAAAATTCAAAATCAATCGAAGAAATGAGTAATCCTAAAGTTACTAACGGCAACGATAGTAAAAAATCAATTGATTGATTTTTTAAGTACTGATTAAATTTTACTAATTAGATATATTAAAAATAAAAAGATAAAATTGTTTGCAATAAAAACCATCGCGCCACACAATCATTCGGATGATTTTAGTTTATTGAAGCGATGGCTGAATTTTTAATATTATACTTAAAATTGAATAATTATTTTACAGTTGTTTTTTTGAAAAATTCAGATACTTTTTCATTTCATCCTTTGGTACCATTCCTCCTCCCGTAGCCCAAACTAAATGTGTAGCGTTTTTTAATTTATTTTTAGTTAAACTTTTTTGTTTTTGATATTCTAAGTTATTTGCAATGATAATTGGACCAAGCATCCCAGCCAATGCAGAAGGTTCTAATTGAATATTTTCAGTTTGATCAAGTAAATTGAGTAAATCATACATTTCTTTGTCTGATAAAGTATAATAACCATCAATCAAACGCTCCATGGCTCTGCCTACAAATCCTGATGCTCGACCTACCGCCAATCCATCAGCATCAGTAATATTATCTATGCCGATATCTTGAACTGAAATTTTATCATGTAATCCAGTATATACGCCTAAAAACATACAAGGTGAATGAGTCGGTTCTGCAAAAAAACAATGCACATTATCACCAAAAGCCATTTTTAATCCAAATGCAACACCACCAGGCCCACCTCCAACACCACATGGTAAGTAAACAAATAATGGGTGTTCATTATTAACAATAATATTAATATCTTCAAATTGTTTTTTTAAACGTTCACCAGCTACCGAATAGCCTAAAAAAAGTGTTTTAGAATTTTCATCATCAATAAAAAAACAGTTAGGATCAGATTCCGCTGCTTTTCGTCCTTGTTCGACCGCGACACCATAATCTTGCTTATATTCAATTACATTTACGCCATGAGCTCGTAATTTTTGTTTTTTCCATTTACGTGCATCAGCTGACATATGCACACTGACTTTAAAGCCTAGTTTAGCACTCATAATGCCAATAGATAGGCCTAAATTTCCTGTTGAGCCAACAGCAATACTATATTTACTGAAAAATTGTTGAAATTTTTCGGAAAACAATTTGGAATAATTATCTTCTTTCTTTAATAATTCATTTTCAATTGCTAATTTCTCAGCATAAGTTAAAACCTCATAGATTCCTCCTCTAGCCTTAATTGAGCCAGATATTGGTAGATGGCTATCTTTTTTTAGTAATAACTTGGTTATTCCATCAACATTATAACTATTTTGTAATGCTTTTTTCATTGATGGTATTTCAATAAGCTCAGATTCAATAATGCCTTTTGTTTTAGCTGTCTCAGGAAAAGCTAAGGCTAAATAAGGTGCAAAACGCTTTAACCGTTGAGCAGCATCAGTGATATCTGTTTCATCAAGTCCTACATAAGGTAATCCAACAGATAATGTCGTCGAATTTGGGTTAAACCAACTACATGGTTCAAGTTTAATTAGTTTATCTACTAAAGGATATTCTGTGATAAGTTTTTTAAGATCAGTATTAGTCATTTTTTGCCTCTTAATGTAGATATTAAATGATATAAGATAAAAGAAATGTGCTCATTAATGCGATTAAAGATGCTATTAATGTTGCAGTTGTATAATATTTAAAAATATCAGTTATTGTTGCGCCGCAGTATTGTTTTACTAGCCAAAATAAAGAATCTGTTACAATTGTACAGCCTATTGCACCAGAACCGATGGCTAAAGTGATAATTTCAGGGCTAATATTTGGATATAGAGTTAACATAGGAGATACAATTGCTGTAGCTCCCATCATAGCCACAGTTGCCGAACCCACCGCTGCATGAAGTATTATCGCAACCAGCCATGCTAACAAAATTGGGTGCATGTCTAAAGATGATAATATTTGGGCTAAACTATCACTTAAACCACTGGCTTTTAAAATACTATTAAATGCTCCACCAGCACCTATGATCAATAGAATATTAGCAATTGAGGAAAAACAATCTTCTGTTTTTGTTAATAACATACTCATTTTCATACTACGGCGAATACCAAGAGTATAATAAGCCACCAAAGCAGCAATAAACATTGCTGTAATTGGATTACCAATAAATTCGATGAATTTATAAAGAGCAGTTGATTTGTCCATATTTAGTTCAGCAGCCGTTTTTATTAACATCAAAGCAATAGGCAGTAAGACAGTAGATAATGTTGAAAATAATGATGGTAGCTGGTCTTCTATTTTTAATTCTAGATTAGAAAACTCTTCCGGTACCATTTTAAAGGGCATTTTATTTTTAATTATTCTTAAGAAAATTGGTCCGCCAATTAATGATGCAATAAGTCCTATAATTAATCCATATAATATTACAGTTCCAATATCGGCACCTAACGCATTGGTAACATATAGCGCTGCAGGATGTGGAGGTACAATACAGTGGACCGCCATTAATGATGTGCATAAAGGAATGGCGATGAGTAATAGTGATGTTTTTGTTTTTTTAGCGATAGAAAACGCTAGTGGTATTAATAGCACGACACCAACTTCAACAAATAAAGTAATCCCACAAATTATACCAACTAATACCATAATTACATCAGGTGACAACCATTTGCATTTTTGTAAAGTAATGCCAATTCGTTCGGCAGCACCAGAAATATCCATCATTTTGCCAAGAATTGTACCTAAACCAATGACAGCTGCTAAAAAGCCTAATGTTCCTCCAATTCCATCTTCAATCGCACTAATCATCATCAGAGGTTGCATTCCCATTAATCCACCAACATAAAAACTAGATAAAAGTAATGCCAAAAAAGGATGAAACTTAAATTTAACTATACAAATAATAATTAATAATATGCTAGTGATCAAAGTACAAATAATCCAAATTTGCGACTCCATAATTATCCTCCTAAAAATTAAAAAGTATTTTCAGTATTAGAAGATATTGATAGTAAATTGACAAACGATAAATAATTCATTTCGCATGAATTAAATTTGGTCAAATATGTGATCTTCATCAAATAAATATTTTCAAATTGAAATTTATTTTGACTGAGTTAATTATATTTAATTAAATATTTAAAAAAGGAGAATAAAATGTATGGTAATCATAATTATCTAAAAATTAATCGCCTTATTTCTCGTTACCAATTGGCAAAGCTCCATACTTTTGAAGTCGTCGCTAGGCATGGTTCTTTTGCGCAGGCCGGTGAAGAGTTATCTATTAGTTCTAGCGCAGTTAGTCATCAGATTAACAAGTTAGAGGATGAGCTAAATTTTAAATTATTTTATCGATTTCATCGTAAAATTGAATTAACACAAGATGGTGAAAAACTATTTAATACACTTAAAAAGTCGTTGGCAATTCTCAACAAAGAGATTTTAGAAATAAAAAATCAAGAGTTAACAGGAAAATTAACACTCTATTCTAGGCCTTCTTTTGCTCAAGGTTGGTTAGCACCTAAATTATTTGAATTTACAAAAAAACATCCCTATATCTCATTGAATATTTTAACAGGTAATGAAATTATTAATTTTAGCCGTCATAGAATTGATCTAGCTATTTATTATGATAATTTAAAATACCAAGATGTAGATATTTATCATTTATTTTATGAGACAATTGTTCCAGTTTGTAGCCCAAAATATGCAAATAAATATAATCTTCACAATAAAATAGAGAATTTACAAAATTGCACCTTTTTGCATGATAACCAAGCTTGGGGCTATGACTCAAATTTTGATGAATGGGAAATGTGGGGAGAAAAATTTGGATTTGCGTATGATTTTTCCGAATTAAAAACGATGCAATTTGATCGCTCTGATTTAGCCAGTACTGCGGCAATAAATCATACAGGAATTGCAATGGGGCGATTACATATTATTGAGCAATTTTTGATATCAGGTCAGCTAATTATGCCTTTTCCTGAAATGACAATAGCTTGTAAACAACATTATTATATTGTTACGCCACATAATCAACGTAATCCGAAAGTTAACGCATTTCTTAATTGGGTTAGTGAATGCAAATAAAAATTTGTATTGTCATTTATGTATGCATAAAAAGTGTTGTACTTGAAAGTTGAATGCGCCTAATTAAAAATATAAAGCGTTGTTAACTAAAAATGGATGAATTAGAAAATATAAGTAATACAGACTATCGTTATTGTGTGAGTCAAAATTGAATCGGTATATTATTTTTATTCATTTTTATAATATAGCTAAATTCTAGCGCTTTGAATGTTGTTAGCTTTATCAGATAGCTGAAAACGATGCTTATAAAAAGCACAAACAAAGTGATGCACTCTAACGAATTCTCATATAAATTATTTTTTTGAAGGATTACAACTTATAATAAGCCATCAAATATATACTCGATGGCTTATTTATTTTTAGCACTTAAACGAAAGGTTTATTGAAATGATCCATGGCATTGTTTGAATTTTTTTCCAGAGCCGCAAAAACAAGGGTCGTTACGGCCAATTTTTGCCGTTTTTCTTACCATTGGTTTTTGTGCTGCCTGGCGATCATTATTGATTTCGCTATTATTTAATTCAGATAAAGAGGCATGATTAACATGTTGCTTTTTAGCAAGTTTTTCCATCTCAATTTGGTGTAGGCGTTCTGCTTCTTCTACTTCTTGTTGAGAACGAATTTTGACTTTGCTTAAAATTGCAATAACCTCATATTTTAAGAGGTCAAGCATGCTTGCAAACATATTAAACGATTCTCGTTTATATTCCTGCTTTGGATCTTTTTGTGCATACCCTCGCAAATGTATTCCTTGACGTAAATAGTCCATGGCAGATAAATGATCTTTCCAAAGAGTATCTAAAGTTTGTAGCATGACTGTTTTTTCAAAATTACGAAACGCTTCAGAACCTACTGATTCTTCTTTTTCTAGATAATTGTTTTCTGCTATTTGCAAAATACGTTCGCGCAGTGTTTCTTCATGAAGGTTAGGTTCTTCATCTAGCCATTTGCTTACAGGAAGATCTAAATCAAAGTCTGCTTTTAAGGCGATTTCTAGTCCTTTTACATCCCACATTTCTTCAATTGATTGTGGTGGAATGTACTGATCAATTAGGGAGTGAAATACATCAACACGAATAGAGTCAATCGTTTCTTTAATATCAAAATTATCTAATAAATCATTGCGTTGCTGATAGATGGCTTTTCTTTGGTCATTAGCCACATCATCAAATTCAAGTAATTGTTTACGTATATCAAAATTGCGGCTTTCTACTTTACGTTGTGCATTGGCAATGGCTTTGGTGACCCAAGGATGTTCTATCGCCTCGCCTTCTTTCATTCCTAATTTTCTCATCATAACGCTGACGCGATCTGAGGCAAAAATTCGCATTAACGGATCTTCAAGTGAAAGATAAAAACGAGAAGCTCCTGGATCACCTTGACGCCCTGCACGGCCTCTTAACTGATTGTCGATTCGGCGAGATTCGTGTCGTTCTGTACCTAAGATATATAATCCACCTAGTTCGACAATTTCTTCATGTTTTAATTGCCATTCTTGTTTGATTTTTTCAATATCTTTGGCGGTTGGATCTTTTAATTTTGAAATGGCGACCTGCCAATTACCACCAAGCATAATATCGGTACCTCGACCGGCCATATTTGTTGCAATCGTTACTGCAAATTTACTACCCGCATTTGCAATAATTTCGGCTTCTTGAGCATGGAATTTGGCATTTAACACGTTATGTTTAATGCCTACTTTATTAAATGCCCGAGACACAAGCTCTGATTTTTCAATTGATGCAGTCCCTACTAGCACGGGTTGCCCACGTTTAACGCAGTATTGTACATCGGCAACAATAGCATCAATCTTCTCTTTTTCTGACATATAAACAAGATCCGAAGCATCTTTTCGAATCATTGGTCGATTGGTTGGAATAACAATGGTATCTAATTTATAGATTTGATTAAATTCGAATGCTTCTGTATCAGCTGTTCCTGTCATACCTGCTAATTTTTCATATAATCGGAAATAATTTTGGAAGGTAATTGATGCAAGTGTTTGATTCTCATTTTGAATTTCAACGTGTTCTTTGGCTTCAACCGCTTGGTGTAAACCGTCTGACCAACGACGTCCTTCCATTGTTCGCCCAGTGTGTTCATCAACAATAATGACATTACCATTTTTTACAATATAATCAACATCTTTATGAAATAAATGGTGAGCCCTTAGCGCGGCATTGACATGGTGCATAAACACAATATTGTTAGGTGCGTATAAAGATTCATTGCTTTTCATGATTCCTTGTTTGATAAGCAGCTCTTCAACTTTAATTAAACCCCGTTCAGTTAAATTGACTTGGCGTGATTTTTCATCAATTGAAAAGTCACCTTCGCCTTGAAATTGTTCAGAATCTTCTTTCTCTTGGCGAATAAGATGCGGGATAATTTTATCAATGCGAATATAGCGATCTGAGCTATCTTCAGCAGGACCAGAGATAATGAGTGGTGTTCTTGCTTCATCAATTAAAATAGAATCAACCTCATCAACTAGGGCAAAATAGAGTGGTCTTTGTACGCGATCATTTTTATTGAATACCATATTATCGCGGAGATAATCGAATCCATATTCATTATTGGTGCCATAAGTGATATCGGCGTTGTATGCTTCACGTTTTTGTTCATGGATCATGTTAGCTAAGTTAATACCAACGGTTAATCCTAAAAATTCAAATAATGGACGATTATTTTCTGCATCACGTTGTGCTAAGTAATCATTAACGGTAACAACATGAACGCCTCGTCCTGTTAACGCGTTTAAATAAGCGGGTAACGTTGCGGTTAACGTTTTACCTTCACCGGTTCTCATTTCAGCAATGCAGCGTTCATTTAAAACCATTCCACCGATTAGCTGAACATCAAAATGCCGCATGCCAAATACACGTTTACTTGCTTCTCGGACAACAGCAAAAGCTTCTTCTAAAATATCATCGAGTTGCTTTCCAGCGGCAATTTTTTCTTTAAATTCGGTTGTTTTGGCTTTAAGTTCTTCATCGGTTAATGCTGATATTATTGGTTCTAGTGCATTAATTTTTTCAACGCGCTTACGCATCATTTTAAGCACACGTTCATTACGGCTACCAAATATTTTGGTTAATACTCTTAATAACATATATTATTCTCTTATTATAAAAAGGGTTCTTAAGACTAATGTCTAATTGAATAAATCAATTTAATGATGAATTTTGTTGATAATGGTTTAAGCGAAAAAGATAGGACCTGCTCGAATGCCATTATTAGGGGTAAGTCGAACGCTTTTACCTGTTAAAATACAAGTATAAACAGGCGTAATTTCAAGTGGATTGTTATGATAACGGGCGTTTAACCCTACTGCTGAATGATTTTGAAAGGCAACTTGATGTTTTTGTACAATGGTGCTGATGTTGACAGAATAAACCGTTGTTTGAACATGTAAGCTAGGTTGATATGAAAAACTAAACCCAGTAGCAATCACACCTAATAATAAGTGCGGTAACGCGGTTTTTATCATTAAGCATTTACTTAATTTATGCCAATAAAAAGTTGCATTCATAGAAACATGTTAGCATTTTTTCCCAAAATAGAAAGGGAATATTTGTTTGAGCTTGTAAATCATCATTGATTATTTATTTTACATTTATGCATGTTAAACCGCAAATTAATCATTTAACGATAGTACATCGCAATTAATTGATTATCGATTTCATGAATAGTTAAAGGTGTTTCAAAAATATCTTCTAAAATTTTCTTATTAATGATTTCAGCAGGCGTTCCTTGATAGCAAAGCTTTCCATGTTTCATGGCTAAGATATAATCTGAGTAAGCCGAAGCAAAATTAATATCATGGATAACAATAATAATTGTTTTATTGAGTTTATCGGCAGCTTCTCTTAATTGTTGCATCATCGCAACTGCATGTTTCATGTCTAAATTATTTAAGGGTTCATCAAGTAAGACGTACTCGGTATCTTGGCAAAGTACCATTGCGACATATGCCCGTTGTCGTTGACCTCCTGACAATTCATCTAAAAAACGATGTTTTAAATCCAGTAAATTCAAAAAAGAAAGTGATTCGATAATTTTTTCTTTATCATGGATCGTTAATCGTCCTTTGGTATAAGGATAGCGACCAAAACCAACTAGCTCTTCAACGGTTAATCTGCTGTTGAATTGGTTTTCTTGCCGTAAAATCGATAAGTGCTTTGCTAATTTATCGCTTTGGGTAGTGACAACGTTAAATCCTGAAACATTCACAGTTCCTGAGTCGGCAAATAATAATCGACCAATGATCGATAATAATGTTGATTTCCCTGCACCATTTGGACCAATAATTGAAGTGATTCCACCTTTCGTAATGACGGTTGAAATATGATCTAAGATCACGGTATCGTCATAACATTTTACAATTTTATCAATTTTTATCATATTAAAACCTTTTTAATACTAGATAAATAAAAAATATGCCACCAATAAACTCAAGGACTACCGATAATGAACCTATCATATTGAGTCCGTGCTCTAATATCAGTTGACCACCAATTAATGCAATGACGGCTAACAAAAAAGCGGTAGGTAAAATGTATTTGTGTTGATGGCTGCCAGCAAGTAGATAAGCTAAATTAGCGACCATTAAACCTAAGAAAGTTAATGGTCCAACCAATGCTGTGGAAACGGCAACTAAAATTGAAACAAATAACAGTATATTGGTAACGATTTTTTCATAATTGAGCCCTAAATTAATTGCATGACTTCTTCCTAATGCCAGCACATCAAAAACATAACGTTTTCGCCATAATATAAAACCGACACAAAAAATAATAAAACCAGAAAACCAGATAAGTTCAGGCGTTGCTTTAGTAAAGGTTGCAAACATGCGGCTTTGCAGAATCGAAAACTCATTAGGATCGAGTAACCGTTGTAATAAACTTGAGGCGCTGCGAAACAATGTTCCTAATATAATACCAATCATTAATATCAAATTAATATTAAATTTTATTGATAAAAATAGCCATCGATAAAGTAATACGGAAAAAGCGACCAATAAACACGATTCACCAATAAATTTAGTAATACTAAAGACCCAATATGATGAAGTTCCATGATAAAAAAAGATAATGATTGTTTGGATAAGAACAAATAAAGCTTCAAAACCCATCAAAGACGGGGTCAAAATGCGATTGTTGGTCACGCTTTGGAACAAAACGGTTGATGTACTTGATGCAAAAGCTACAATGATCATAGTTAATAAAATATAACCACGGCGAACAAAAATGTAATGTAGATTATTTCCTAAATTAATGAGCATAAATACGGCGACGATGACTAATGCAAGTAATAATAGCAATGTTATGCGTTTTTGAGGCGATAAATTACCGTAGAATAATTTTAAAGAGTGATTAATTTTTTGCATGGCGAGCTTGTCGAATTAATAAAAACAGAAAAACAATCGCGCCGATTACCCCTAAAATCATGCTGGCTGGAATTTCAAATGGGTAGCGGATTGTTCGACCCACAATATCACAGAATAAAACCAATCCACCACCAGATAAACTGACCCATGGAATGGTTTTACGGATATTATCGCCCATGATAAGGCTGATTAAATTGGGAACAATTAGCCCCAAGAAAGGTAAAGCGCCAACGACGACAATAATAATGCCACTAATAACCGCGATTACTGACAGTCCGATAAACATGACTTTACGATAATTTAGACCAACATTAATAGCAAATTCTCTTCCCATACCGGCAATGGTAAAGCTATCGGCAACCCAGCAAGCAAGTAATGTTAAAAATCCGACTAACCATAATAATTCGTAACGGCCTTGTAAAATGCCAGAAAAATCGCCACCATTGATCCATGCGCCTAATGATTGCAATAAATCATAATACATAGCGGTAAATATCGTGATAGCACTGATAACACTACCTAGCATAATACCAACGAGTGGGACAATTAGCGCAGATTTTAATACAATTTTTCTTAAAATCATCATGAATATCAGTGTGCCAGCTAAAGCAAAAATACTTGCAACCATCATTTTAATGATAATGGGAGAAGAGGGCGCGAAAACCAGAACTAAAAGTAATCCAAGACTTGCCGATTGTGTGGTTCCAACTATAGTGGGTTCAACAAATCGATTTTGTGTGAGCAATTGCATAATTAATCCAGCCACGCTCATGGCACTACCAGCTAAAAGTAAAGCGATTGTTCTCGGCACTCGACTAATAAAAAAAATATCGCGCATATTGGGATCGAGCCAAAGTGAAGATAAGGTTATTTGACTAACACCAATAAATAGGCTTGCCACTGACAAGCCCATGATAATAATAATGCCAAAAATCCAATAAACAGAATTCATAAAACTATTTTTGATCTAATTTCTGACTAATTTGATCAAGGAGTTGATCATAGGTCTGTAAGCCACCAGCAATATACATAGCAGAAGAATCTAAATAGACAATGTGATTATTTTTCCAAGCATTGGTTTTATTGACTAAGGCGTTATCCAACACTTGTTTGGCTGATAATGCTTCACTATTACCAATTGCGCTATCACGATCTAGCACAAATAACCAATCTGGATTAGTGCTAAGCAGCAATTCGCCATTAATGATATTGCCATGTCTGCCACTTTCAGGAAAAGTTGTAGCAGGAATAAAACCGAGTTCGTCATAAATAAAACCAAATCGAGAACCAGGACCATAAGCAGACATTTTTCCACCATTAATCATAATAACCATGGCGGTTCCGCGGTTTTCAGCTTTGGCTTTAACGGTTGCAATTTTTTGTTTAAATTGATTAATCAGTTGAGTTGATTGTTCTTGTTTATTAAAAATGAGTCCGAGTTGTGCTATGTGATGTGACAAGCTATTGACAAAATCTTTATTGTCTACAGCTAAAGAAATTGTTGGTGCTATTTCGCTTAACTTATCATAAGCATCATTAGTTCGTCCGCCAGCAATAATGAGATCAGGTTTTAAGTTACTCAGTGCTTCATAGTTAGGTTCAAATAATCCCCCCGCATTCATATAATGGCTATTTTCATACTTTTTCAAAAAAGAGGGTAAATGAGCATTAGTTTGAGGCACACCTAAAACATTAATCCCTAACGCATCCATTGTATCAAGGGTTGCGGTATTAAATACGACCACTTTTTGTGGATTGATAGGAACAATCGTTGTTCCTTGCTGGTGTTCAATGGTTAACGTCTCTGTCGCTGCGTTAGTTGTTGATTCTGACTGCTGGTTGTTATCACAGCCTGTAATCATGAATGCCAGCAGCAATAAAGGCAGTAGATAAGAGATGAAACTAAATGATAAACGGTGATTTACTGACATAATACTTTTAACTAACATGATAATACCTCTAATAATGAATGCAGGATGTTTAGCTTTAGCTGTTTAAATTTTAGCTTTTGCTCATTTTGCCCTAACTAAACCCAATTAAGCATTTGTTAATATTGAAATTACTTTTAAAATGAATACGTTGTCGCCATGTAATAATAACGCCCAGGCTGATTATAGGTACTTGCGCCTTTAGCTTGTCGATAAATTTGCGTATCTAATAAATTATCAATACCGAAATTAACTCGCCAATCTTTGTTTATTTTATAATTAGTCCCGATGCCAAACAGTGCGTAAGGGGCAACTTGAAGTGTGCTCATTTGACCCTTTTGTTGTTGCTCTTGTTGGATGAAATTTATTGCATACTGACGTGGCGTCTGTTTGCCATACTGCGTATAGCGAAAAAAGGCATTCAAATCATCAGTTACTGTCCAGTCTAATGTTGAATTAATGGTATATTTAGGAATAATCGATAGCGGATTCTTTGTTGTTTTATCAATAGATTGTAGCATGTAGGTCATATTCGTTGACCAAGATAAGCTTTGCAAAACAGGAATACGCAAATTACCCTCTAAACCTTCAATAATGGCGGGGCCTGAATTTTCCCATTTTGTCACATAATAGCCATCGGTATCACTGTCGTTAAGAACCGTTGTGCCAGCAATAATCTTATTTGAATAGTCATTTCTGAAATAAGCAACACTGGTTTGCCAGCCTTCATGTTTAAATTCAAGCCCAAGTTCTTTATTGATGCTAACTTCTGGTTTTAAATCAGCGTTACCAAGCAAATAGCATGTACCCCTTTCTGTTACTGTTGTAGGGCAACCATTGCCATTCGTGAGCAGCAAATAGCCAGGATTAGATTGGTACAAATTCGGCGCTTTAAATGCTCTTGCTATCCCTGCTTTTAAACTGAAATAATCACCTAATTGCTGTGATAGATTTAAACTCGGGCTATAATTTTCTCCGTACTTATCAAGGTAGTCAAAACGTAAACTTGGAATAATACTTGTACCAGCGAAAGGCTCAATTGCATCTTCAACATATAAGCTTGCAATATAGATATCTGAATTTGCGCGATCTATTGAGCCTGGAATCAACGAACCTATTGTATCTGTTTGTGAGGTTGATGCGGGGTCATTTAAATGTGAATAAGTGTATTCGGTACCGATTGTTAATGTTTGAGTAAGCCACTTTTCCATCGGGATAATTGTTTCACCATTAATATAATAATTTTTTAAACGGCTAGTATTAAAAACAATACTGTTAATTGCCCCTTCAACTCTCCCCGTCAAGGCTTCACTAAGCCTTGTGTTATTTGTTTTATCATACTGCATTGTTAATTTTGTTTCACCAAAATCCCAATAACCATTATAAGCGAGAGAATAATTTTGGCGGTACATCTTATTGGTTTCGGCTTTATCTTTAGCGAGGGTTTCAATGATGCTATTTGTTGCGTTATTTTGAGAATCACCAGCAAAAATATTGCCTTGACGACTATAAGCCGCATCTAAAGTGAGATATTGGTTATCAGTGATAGTCCAGAGTAGTGAGCTATTGATATCTTTATTATTGACCCCTTCTCTTCCTGCTATATTTGTTGCTGTATTAATACCATATGCATCGGCATCAGTTTTATTTAAATTGCCGTATAGACGAAGGCTAAGTACATCTTCAATGAGTTGACCACTGGTGCTCATCGTTAAGCGCTGAGTATCGCCATATTTGCTATGTTGAGGGATTGCAGTATAAAGAGAGAGTGAACTTAGCCAATCCTTAGTCGGTTTTTTGGTAATGATATTAACAACACCGCCAGCTGCGCCAGAACCATAACGGGCAGCGGCTGGGCCTCTCACAACTTCAATCCTTTCTACTTGCTCTGCAGGTACCCAATTAGAGTCGCCTCGCGTATCTCTTTCGCCTGTCCAGCTATAACGGACTGCATTCCGTGAAGTTACAGGCTTTCCATCAATTAATATTAATGTATTTTCAGGCCCCATGCCACGTATGTCAATTTGTCGGTTGTTTCCTCTTGCACCTGACGCTGAATTACCCGTTAAATTAACACCAGGTTGAGTGCGGATAATTTCTGATAAGTCATTGACGGGTGGATTTTTTTGAATATCTTCACTGGTAATGGTTGAAACACCTAACTGTTGTTTTAGCATCTCTTCGGCAGAGGGAGCTGAAACGACAATAACATCCTCTTCTTCTTTTTTTTCTTTATCATCATCGGCATAAGAAGTAAAAGAGAGTGTGCTTAATAAGAATAAATTAAATAAGGAAAATCCGCTGTTTTTTAAAAAGGTGATGTTAATGGTCATAAATATAGGCATTAAAATGATAATAATTATCATTAGTATAAACGAGTGATAATTATTATCAATATTATTTATTGCAAAAATAGTTAATTTTTATCATATTATTACAAACACATTATGATCAATACATTGAAGATCAAAGCCATTTATTGGTTATAGAAAGGGTTTACAATTCATGTTGAAAATCAATTTGAATGCCATTTTGTAACGCGATAATAGGGGCGGTTTGATGCGTTTGGTTGGGATAACGCTCATATTTTAAATTAATATTTTTTATATATCTTGCATTGAGTTGTTGAAATAGTTCTTTGGTGCTATCAACCATGCGGCGATTTTGCCGATGCTGAAGTAACATTCGTTGTTTTTCGTGTGGTAATGTTTTTTCTGCGGTGACTAAAGATTGTTCTTTATCACCAACGGAAATAGATAAATTAACAAGATGAGGGGATGAACGATTGCTATTTTCTTCGTAGATTCAACACTCAAGTGCAACACTTTTGATGTGTAGAAAAAAATTAGGGGTATTATTATCACTTCTATTTTTTTCTACACCAATAGGAAAGCACAAAAATGAAACAATCCCCAATTTTCTAAAGAAGAACGATACACAATTTACCTTGATTTGAAAAGTGGTTTTTCTTATCGAGAAATAGCAAGACGACTT
>DWNT01000002.1:0-51309 GCA_018250535.1 Caltoris sirius fusca | reverse complement strand
GATGATAAGGCGTTAACCTTGTATTTTTATGCATATTCATTACAGTATTTGCTCCTAATACTGTAAACAACGCGAGTGAATCTTACATTTTATTTAAACGCTCAGTTAAGAGTTGTTTACTTAATATATAACCGACCAATGAAAAAATAGCTCCACTCAGCAACGGAACGCCAAACCAATTAATAATATTCGGTTTCCATGGGAATTTGAGTAGAGAAGTTTCTAAACTATATAATGCCACTTCTGCCCCAATCACCGCAATTAATCCTGAAATGAATCCGAGAATAAAAAATTCAATCAATAATGTGAAATTTAAGAGCGATAATTTAGCGCCCAGTATGCGGTAGACGTTAAGTTCTAATCGCCTTTGTTCTAAACCAACTTGCAGTTGTGCGACTAATAATAAAATTCCACAAACCAATACTAATATTACGATTAATTGTAAAGTCGATGTGATTTGATTAATTAATGTCGAAATTTGCGTTAAAACAGTTGTAATATCCATTAATATAACCATTGGATAACGGTGATTAAATTCAGTCAATAATTGCGTGTTATTATTGGTAGATTTGAAACTGGCAAATCCATATTGTGGTTGATTTTCCAACGTTTTTTTATCAAACATAAAAATAAAATTGGGTTTAAGCGTTTGCCAATCAACTTTCCTCAAACTGCTCACTTTTGCAGTAAATGGCACTGCATTACCGACAAAAGTTAATTCATCACCTAACTTAACATTTAATGCTTTTGCTTGATCCACTGAAACAGAGACTTCACCACTCTGGGGTGGCCAGCTTCCTTCAACGATTGGATTATAAGGATTTGGATCATCATACCAAGTTAGATTAAGCTCACGACTAACCGTGCCATATCCGGCTTGCTGTTCAGTAATTAAGTTTTTAATCGGCGTTTTATTGATTTCAGTTAATCTTGCTCGAACAATGGGGAAATTGTGTCCCAATGAAATCTTTTTTTCATCAAAAAAGTGGTTAATATCGTTAAATTGATTAAGTGGGATATTAAAGACAAAATAATTAGGGCTATCGTCAGGTAATGAGGTTTTCCAATTGTCGAGTAATCCGCCTCGAATCGATACTAGCAAGGTTAACAACATCAGTGACAGCGAAAAAGTCGCAAATTGACTAAGTGTACTGATACGACTTCTGAGTAGTCGATTCAATGCCAAGCGCAAAGGTAAATTGCGCGTTAGGATTAATCGTAATAATGCAAGCGCCCCCCAACCAATTATGCCAAGCGCAGCACCTAAAACAATCATGCCAAATAGCAATGGCCACCACACTTTATTTAAGCCAACTATAAACAGCAGTAACCCAATTAAGACAAAGATACCAATCGGTAAATAATAATATAAAGGCCATTTTGATGAGATAACATCACTCCGTAATACTCTGAGTGGTGGCGTAGAAATTAACTGAACATAAGGTCTAATCCCAATAAGTGCAGATATAAAAAATAATAATGCCACACTATTGAGCCAGGGTGATAAGCCTGCATCGGGTAAATTTGGCGGTAATACCTCATTTAACAAGTGTAATAATAAAGTTTCAACAACCAATCCCAGTAAGGTTCCAAGCAGTATAGCCAGCAATAAAATTGACAACCATTGCCCAACAACAAACTTCGCCAATATCTTTCGGTTAGCCCCTAGTGTTTTTAATATCGCGATCAAATCATAACGCGTTCGGCAATAATGGTTCATCGCAACCAAAATCGCTGTGGTTGCTAAAGCAATAATTAAAATTGACGATAACATCAGGAATAACTTGGCTCTTTCCAATGTTTGACTAAGTGCGCCCTCTGTTGGCTCATCTAATGTGATCCACTTTTGATCAATTCGTAAATTAGGGGCAATTAAATTATCTAATGCGGTTAAGGCGTTTTGTGATCCTTTGAACATGATTCGATAAGTTAAGCGACTGCCTAATTGTGTTGCCCCAGTTTTTATCGCATCATCAAGACGGATTAATGCACGTGGGGAAAGTTGAAAAAGATTAAATCTTGCATCTGGCTCTTCAATCAATATGCCACTAATAATAAAATGATGATCGCCAACTTCAATTTTATCACCAATATTGGCGCCTAATTGTAATAACAGACGATTTTCAATAAAAATATGGTCTGCTTTCAAGTTTGTTTGTGGCTCTGTAATTAATTGACCATAAAGCGGATAATGATCATCAACAGCTTTAATATCAATTAATTGTAACTGTTCCTGCTGTTGCTTATCTTTATAATAAGACATGGTCGAGAAACTGATTTGTTGGCTAACTTCAATTCCTCGTTCTTTAGCAAAAACAAGCCAACTGTCATCAATCGGTTGGGAAGCACGTAATACGCGATCGCCAGTAAGTATTTCTCTATTTTGTTGACCTAATCCTTGTAAAATTCGCTCATTGATATTTCCTAGCGAAAAAGCGGTAGCAAACGCCAGTATTAATGAAAAACAGACAATTAGTAGAGAAGATGAAGTTAATTCGCGTCGAAACCATTGCCAAATCACGTTATATTCCTTTTATTTACTTAAGCCGAATTTTTATCTTTTTTATTTTATAAAGTCACAGCTTGTAATTGACCATCAATTAATTGATATTGTTTCTCACAACGCTTTGCAAGCCCTAGATCATGCGTGACAAGTATTAATGTTGTGGCGTAATCTTTATTAAGGGAAAACAATAAATCGGTAATATAGTCGCCGGTTTTACGATCTAAATTACCCGTTGGTTCATCAGCAAATAAAATTTTCGGTCGCCCGTTAAAGGCTCTTGCTAATGCAACGCGTTGTTGTTCTCCGCCTGATAGCTGTAAAGGCAAATGGTTTAATCGTTTACCTAAACCGAGCTTCGTTAATAGTTGTTCTGCATCACGGCGGATATTTTCATCTTGTTCACCTCGCAGTAACGCGGGCAATTGTACATTCTCTACTGCCGTTAATGTTGGCACTAACATAAAAGATTGAAACACAAAACCGACTGAATGAGAACGTAAGTCAGCGCGCTGATCTTCACTTAGCGTAGATAAGTTTTCACCAAGTAGATAGATATCGCCACTTGATGCGTTGTCTAATCCCGCTAATATCCCCAGTAATGTCGATTTTCCTGAACCTGATTCACCAATTAAAGCAACAGTTTGCGAATATTTGACATTTATATTAATATCAGCCAGTATCGTTAGTTGGTTTTCATTTTCACCGACGGTTTTAGTTATATGCTCAACAGAAAGAATATCGCTTTGCGACTTCGTATTTATCGACACTCGTTACTCCTTTTAATATTAGGATTTTTTTCAATGAACACTTTTGCTGCAAATACATTATTGGTTTTAGGTGACAGTTTAAGTGCTGGTTATCAATTACCGGCAGATATAATATGGGCAAATCGAATCAAACAGCAATGGCAGCAACTCAACACGCCTATTAATGTTGTTAATGCTAGCATTAGTGGTGATACAGCTGCACAAGGTTATGCAAGATTAGCCGAGCAATTGGAATTAAATCAACCTAAATGGGTGCTGATTGAGCTTGGTGCTAACGATGGCTTAAGAGGCTATCCACCAGAACAAATCAAACAACAACTTTCCGATATTATCGCCATGATAAAAAATCACAAAGCTATACCGATATTAATGCAAATTTATGTACCACCTAATTATGGTAAACGATATAGCGATGCTTTTGTAGCAATTTATCCAACTTTAAGCGAAAAACACCACATCACGCTGATTCCATTTTTTTTAGCTGAGGTAATAACTAATTCACAATGGATGCTTGCTGATGGTATTCATCCTAATGCGGATGCACAACCTTTTATTGCTGAATGGATGAATAAAAACTTATTGCCAGTTTTAAAATAATCATATCGCGATAACGAGTAAGCGCAAAGCATTCAATTTAAAGTCATTAAGTTAATTTCCCGTATTAATGACTTTAAATCAAAATAAATCAAATTATTCGTTTTGTTTTCGCTCTTGTCTATCATGACTTTGTAAAATGATTTTTAACCCATCGATAAAAAATGCATCTCTCGAATCACAAACCTTGATAAACTCGCTAATACTATGTAATGAAAGTAGATATTTTTGTGATCCTTTTTCGGCTCTATGTTCACCTGATTGCTCCTCAATCACATAGCCAAAAGTGTAATGAATTGCTGTCATTACAAGGGTGCCAGCTTTCTTAATATCCATGCCAGTACTGGTGAGTGATTGAATGGAATATTCCATAAATTTTGCAAGGGTTATTGTCGGATATAAATGAGCGCCAGCCACAACACGCCCACCATCAGGATAAGCAAGCAATGATTGTCGAAATAAACAAACATGCTCTAACAACCAGTCAAACCAGCATTCATTTTCTTTTCTTGGTTGCAAGTGAGCCATCTGTTTTCGCAAAATAAACTCCGCCATGTAATCTAATAAGATGGCTTTATTTTTAAAATGCCAATAAATTGCAGCGGCTTTCATATCTAATTTTTTTGCAATATCCCGTAAAGATAGATCACTTAATCCCTTTTCTGTTAAGAGTAATAATGCGGCTTCAATTATCTTTATCTGTTTTTCACTTAAATTTAATTCCTTTAACATATTAATCACGCAATCAAACTTCAATAGTTGAATCATAGCATATTTCAATTTTAATTTAACACTGTTAAATTATTTTTTGCCAACGCTTGACATATTATATTAACGGGATTAAATTTGACGCGAAATTTAACAATGTTAAGGACGTTGTCGATGTTTAAAATAATAAAAAGGCTACCTTTTTTGCAAACTTGCCTTGCCATTTTGTTTTTACTAATGCAAGTCACAACCTCACTTTATTTGCCCTATATCACTAGAGATATCGTTAATAATGGCATTATGCTTGGTGATGTGGCGCATGTTTGGTCAATGGGCATGTTAATGATTGGTATTGCCGTTTTTGGTTTGCTTTGTTCTCTATTTAATACACTGGTTTTTTCAAAAATATCTTACAAATTAGGGGGGGATCTTCGATCAGAAGTTTACGAAAAAGCGATGCATTTTAGTAAGCATGAATTTGACAAAATTGGAACTTCCTCTCTTATTACACGAAACACAAATGATATTTCTCAAGTCCAAACACTTGTTGAAATTGGTTTGAAATTTTTGTTAATGGCGCCGATTATGTTAGTGGGTAGCATTGTCATGACTTTCTTACTTAATCCCATTTTATCACTCATATTTATTATTATGGTGCCACTTATTTTTGCTGGTTATTTTGTGATTTATCAATTTGCAGGACCTTTATATGTCAAAATGCAAAAAAACTTAGATACACTTAATCTCTATTTTAGAGAAGGATTAACTGGTGCTAGAGTGATTCGTGCTTTTAATAAAGATTCTGAAGAGTATGAAAAATATAAATCAGTTAGCCGCGAATACACGAAAAACTCAATTACTGCTGGCAGCATTATGGCATTTTTTAGTCCTGTCATCACCTTGTTAATTAATTTTGCAACGGTTGGTGCAGTTTGGATTGCGGGACATAAAATTCAAAATAATACAATGCAGCTAGGTGATATTACGGCATTAATTGGTTACGCATCACAAATACTTATCGCAATTACCGTAGTGACAATGATTATTACTGCAATTCCGCGCGGTCAAACTTCGGCAAAACGAATTTATGAAGTGTTAGAAATGCCACTCACCATTACCGATCCGATCGAAGCAAAACAAACCGACGGCATTCGCCTTGAGTTTGATAAAGTCGATTTTCGTTATGATGGCGCCAACCGTAAAACGCTCAGTAATATCAGCTTTAATGTATATGGCGGACAAACCTTAGCGATCATTGGTAGTACTGGTGATGGTAAAACATCAATTATTAACTTGATGACCAGAATGTATGACGTAGAAAACGGCGCTGTTATGATTGATGGCGTTGATGTGCGAGAAATGGATCAAGAAACATTACATCGTTTAGTGAGTATTGTGCCACAAAAATCGACCTTATTTTTTGGCACCATTCGGTCAAATATGAAAATAGCCAAACCCGATGCGACGGATGATGAAATCTGGCATGCGTTAAAAATGGCACAAGCAGAAGAATTTGTTAAACATTTAGATAATGGACTAGATAGCAAAGTAGAAAAAGCTGGCGGCAACTTTTCTGGTGGTCAAAAACAACGGTTATGTATTGCAAGAGCACTGCTTAAACCTGCGCATATCTATATCTTTGATGACTCTTATTCAGCACTTGATTTTAAAACGGATCTTGCTATCCGCAAAGCAACAAAAGTGCACCTTAAAGATGTGATTACGGTAATTGTGACGCAGCGAATTAATTCGGCGATGAATGCCGATTTAATTGCGGTAATGGATAAAGGTGCCTTATCAGGGCTTGGCGTGCATGATGAATTGATTCAGAACAATGCCGTTTATAAAGATATTAGTCATTCCCAATTCAACAAACAAGGTGACGCAGCATGAGAAGTCCAACAACAGGAAATGTAAAAGGGAAGCCTAAAAACATTAAAGTGACCATTTGGCGATTAATGTCCTATATGAAAGCCGATAGCTTTCGTATCGGCTTAACCATTATTATTGCAATTATTGGTACGCTATTACAAGTATTTGCGCCCAAGATTCTTGGTTCAGCAACGACGATTGTGTTTGACGGCATTCAAAGTGCATCAGGTATCAATTTCTCCGATTTTGCACAGGTATTATTATGGGTCGCTCTTATCTATGCAGGAATATTTATTGCCGATTTTATTACCCAAAGGTTAATGATATTGGTTGCACAAAAAACATCTTATCTTTTGCGCAATGAGTTAAAAGCAAAAATGGCAAGAGTGCCAATCGCCTATTTTGATAAACATCCAAGCGGTGAATTAATGTCAGTTGCCGCTAATGATATCGACAATATTGTGACAAATTTACAACAAAGTTTAACTACACTCATTGCCAGCACCATTTTAATGATTGGATTGCCAGTTATGATGTTAACCATTAGCCCAATTTTAACTTTAATTGCGATACTCTCATTACCATTAATGATTTTAGTAATGAAACTCATTACGCCGCTGGCTAAAAAATATAATGCGACCTATTTTAAATCACTAGGTCACTTAAACACTCAGATAGAAGAAACATATCAAGGCTTTGATGTTATTAAAAATTTCAACAGTAAACAAAAAAGTATTGAAAGGTTTGAAAAAATCAATCAATTAATGGTAAAGTCAGGCTGGAAAGCCAGATTCATTGCTGGTATGAGCATTCCATCAACAATCTTAATCCAAAGTGTTGTTTATATTTTAATTGCCGCAGTTGGTGCAATTAAAGTCATCGCTGGCAAAATTGTCATTGGTGACATGCAAGCATTTTTACAATACTCATGGCAATTTAGTCGACCATTACAACAAATCGGTATGGTATGGAGCAATACCTTATCCATGATTGCATCGGCAGAAAGAGTGTTTGCTATGCTCGATGAGCAAGAAATGCCAAACTATGACAAGACTTTTCCTGTCAAAAATGAACCTTATAAAATCGTTTTTGATCATGTTCAATTTGGTTATACAGATCAGTTATTAATGAAAGATTTTAATCTTAATGTGACTGGCGGTGAAATGATTGCTATTGTGGGTCATACAGGAGCAGGAAAAACGACATTGATTAACTTGTTGCAGCGTTTTTATGAGATCAGCGGTGGTAGCATTCGCCTTGATGGGCAGGATATTCGCAATCTTGACCGTGAAGCACTACGCCGCCGTATTGGTATGGTGCTGCAAGAAACTTGGCTATTTTCGGGTACCATTTTTGATAATATCAAATATTGTAATTCTCAAGCCAGTGATGAAGAGGTCTATAGTGCAGCTAAAGCCGCCTTTGTTGATGATTTTGTTCAAAAATTACCAAATGGTTATGACACGATTTTAAATGAAGATGCCAGCAATATTTCACAAGGACAGCGCCAGCTCATTACGATAGCGAGAGCTTTTGTTGCTGAACCAGAGATTTTAATTCTAGATGAAGCGACTTCAAACGTTGATAGCCGAACGGAACTGGTGATTCAAAATGCTATGAAACGGCTACTTAAAGGGCGCACGAGTTTTGTTGTCGCGCATAGACTTTCAACAATTTATGATGCCGATCGCATTATCGTTATGGAAAACGGCGATGTTGTTGAAATCGGCAATCATAAAGAATTGATTAAAGCGAATGGCAGTTACGCTCAAATTTATAATAGCCAGTTTGCAAATAGCACAGGCAATAATTAATGACAGATAAAAAAAGCGCTAATTGCGCTTTTTTTAATTAAGCTAAATTGTGAAATTTGCTGAGATATGAAAAGATAAGTTCTTAAATTAACACAAAAAAGACTTAAAGATAACGGCAATTAGAATGGAATGTCGTCATCAAAATCAATAGGTGGCTCAGGATTTTTAGCTTGTTGTGGTGCAGCTTGGCGCGTTGGCGCAGATGAAGTGTTATTGGCACTTTGTCCCCAGTTTTGCCCACCATTATCCATATTACCGTCATTGGAACGAGAGCCGAGTATTTGTAGGGTGCCGCCAATGTTAATCACAATTTCAGTTGTATATCGCTCTTGCCCTGATTGATCTTGCCATTTTCGCGTTTGCAATTGTCCTTCAATGTAAACTTGCGATCCTTTTTTAAGATATTCGCCCGCTATTTCGGCTAATTTTCCATATACAACAATCCGATGCCATTCAGTTTTATCACGCATCTCACCGGTTTGTTTATCTTTCCACGATTCAGACGTTGCGATACTAAAATTGGCAACAGCGTTACCATTTGGCAAATATCTCACTTCAGGGGCTTGCCCTAAATTACCCACTAGAATGACTTTATTGATTCCTCGATTTGCCATTATTCACTCCTAACTATTTCATCACATTAACTGTCTATTGTAACATGATCATAATCTAACATCATCGTATTTAATCAGGTAATGGAATATTCTATCGACGATAAAATGGTAGAAAGATAAGGGTAAGAATAGGAATTTTTACAGATAACCAGTATAATACAACCATATCCGTGTAATTGTTAAATGGCTCAAAACTCTGAAAAGGAGAGCTTATGATTAATGCGTTTGAATTAAAAAGCAAACAGCTATTTAAAATTAATGACGATGGTAATATTAATGATGCAACATGGGTTGATTTAATTGAACCTAATGAAGACGATCGTAATATTTTACTTACCAAGTTAGAGCAAAATTTAGCAACGAGCATTGAACTTTATGACATTGAAGCGTCAGCGCGTTTTTTTGAAGATAATGAGGGCTTGCATATTCACTCACTCTTCTTTTTTGAAGATTCAGATGATAGGGCGGGTAACTCGACTGTCGCTTTTACCATTAATAATGGGCGCTTATTTACGCTACGTGAACGTGATTTCCCTGCCTTTCGCTTGTATCGCATGCGATCGCGTTATCAAAAAATGGTTAACGGTAATGCGCACGAAGTTTTACTCGATTTATTTGAAGTAAAAGTCGAACAGTTAGCAGATCAAATTGAAAATATTTATAGCGAGCTAGAAGAAGTCAGCTTAATTATTATGGATCGCTCAACTCAAGAGCATTATGATGATGCCATTGCTTCACTTGCAACGCTTGAAGATATCGCATGGAAAGTGAGACTCTGCTTAATGGATAGCCAGCGCGCACTTAACTATTTAATTCGCCGAGCGAAAATGCCACAAGAGCAGCTAGAACAAGCTCGAGAAGTTATTCGAGATATTGAATCTTTAGTACCACATAATGAATCTTTATTTCATAAAGTTAATTTTTTAATACAAGCGGCAACGAGCTTTATTAGTATTGAACAGAGCCGAATTATTAAAATTTTCTCGGTTGTATCCGTTGTATTTTTACCGCCAACGGTTGTGGCTTCGGCTTATGGGATGAATTTTAATAATATGCCTGAATTGCGTTGGACGTTTGGTTATCCTTTTGCACTGGGTGTCATGTTAATTGCTGGGCTAGCGCCATATTTTTATTTTAAACTTAAAAAATGGCTTTAATCGAGTTGAGTCGGCTAGTCGTTATTATTAATGAAGGGGAATAAAATGAGTCAATATGCTCTCGTAACCGATATTGGTGGCACCAATGCTCGATTTGCGTTATATAACTTAGTTACAAGTGAACTTTCTGCAGTGACTAAAGTCGTTGTATCTCACGATGATGATTTATTATCATTAATTAAAAATTATTTAGCAAAGCAAACAGAAAAGATTGATACTGCTTGCATTGCCATTGCTTGCCCAATTGAAGGTGACATGGTAATGATGACTAATAATAATTTATCATTTTCATGTCGTCATTTAAAAAAGGAACTCAATTTAACACGGCTTGAAGTTATTAACGACTTTACCGCGGTATCAATGAGTGTTCCTAAATTATCAACCAAAGATCTTGTGCAAATTGGTGGTAGCGAGCAACCGAATTTAAACTTTCCGATTGCCGTTTATGGCGCAGGAACAGGGCTTGGTGTATCGCATTTAATCAAAGCCGATAATCGTTGGATTAGTTTATCTGGCGAAGGCGGGCATGTTGAACTGCCGATGATCAATGAAATTGAAGATAAAGTATTAGATCAAATTCGACAAAAATATGGGCGAGTATCGGCCGAACGCTTTTTATCGGGAAAAGGCATTGTTAATATTTACAATGCACTGTTGATGTTGCATCAAAAAAATCCGGAACAAGATATCACGCCAGATATTATTGTTAGTAAAGCATTAAAAAATAGCTGTGATATTTGCTACCAAACTTTGATGCTATTTTGTCAATTTATGGGGCGATTTGGCGGTAATTTAGCGTTAACCCTTAATACTCAAGGTGGCGTTTATATTGCAGGAGGGATTGTTCCCCGTTTTCTTGAGTTTTTTAAAAAATCGCCTTTTCGCTCGGCTTTTGAAAGTAAAGGGCGAATGTCATATCTGGTGCAAAAAATCCCCGTTTATGTGATCACACATGAAAATCCGGGGCTATACGGTGCTGGTGTTTATTTACAAAATAAGCAGTAAGTCATGATCAATCGTAATATAAATAGGAAATAAGGTAAATTTGATGTTGTGGAGTTTTGTCTATCGTAGTACTAAAAAAGAGAATTGCTATCTCTATATTGAAAAAGAAAATGACTTTTCAAGCGTGCCAGAAAATATACTGTCTATTTTTGGCGAGCCTGTTTTTGCAATGAAAGTATTAATTGATAGTAAACGGCGTTTTGCAGCAGGAACGCCAGAAGAGATTGAAAATCGAATTAAAAACGATGGCTTTTTTTTGCAAATGTTAAAGGAAGATGATTTTAAAGTATGACAAAACAAGCGTATTGGGAATTTAAAACGTTAGATGAAATGACCGATGAAGAGTGGGAAGGACTTTGTGACGGTTGTGGGCAATGTTGTTTAAATAAATTGCTTGAAGAAGGAACTACCGAAATTCTTTATACTAATGTCGCTTGTGATTTACTTGATGCAAAAACGTGCCAATGTCGACATTATCATACGCGATTCGACTATGAACCGGATTGCGTCAAGTTAACTCGAGAAAATTTACTGACCATTGAATGGTTACCATTAACGTGCAGTTATCGCTATTTTTTAAATCATGGTAATTTGCCTGAGTGGCATCCGCTGATTGTAGGTAGTAAAGATGAGATGCATAAGCGAAAAATTTCAGTACAAAATAGAATAGTATATGAAAAAGATGTCATCCATTGGGAGGATCACATCATTTCATGATTGCTTTATCCAATCAGCGAATCATATCAATTAAAGCATGAAATCAATTTTTATTTAAAGAATAATCCATAATCGCCCAAAAATCATTGGTGCAAACATATTTAGAATCATTAAAATAAAGATTAAAATCATAAAAGAAATATCAATCATGCCAAGCGGCGGAACAACTCGGCGAATCGGAGCGACTAATGGCTCGGTCAATTGGATTAACAAATCATCGACCAGTGATTGCCCACGGCTAACCCAGCTTAAAATTGCACGAAAAAGCAATAGCCAAAAAATTAAATGCCCTAGCGCATGTACCATAGCGGCAAACGCAAGTCCAAGATAGGCAATACTCCAACTAAATATCGTTGATTGATAATAATAGATAAAGATAATTTTTATCAAAGCTAGCAAATATAAAGCGAAAAAAGAAGCACTGTCAAATGATCCTCTTGAAGGGATGATTTTTCGTAAAGGCGTGATCATTGGCTGTGTAATTTTTACGATAAATTGCGTAAATGGATTGAAATAGTTAACACGTGAGTGTTGCATCCATATCCGTAAAATAATAATGTAAAGACCAACAGTTAAAAGTGTATTAACTAAAATAAAAAGTGGAGACATTTGTTATTCCTTGAATAAAGATGTGGATAATATATCATAAATATTGCCTTGCTCCAAAAATTGCCGTTCCAATTCGAACCATGGTACTACCAGCGATAATGGCAGCAGGCATATCATTACTCATTCCCATGGATAAAGTATCCATCGTTGGGTAATTTTTTTGTAAGTCATGCAAAAGCCGTTGCATTTTATCAAACACAGCGAGCTGCTTATCATAGTCATTTTCAATTTCAGGGATAGCCATTAATCCCCTAAGTGCCAAATGAGGCAATAACGAAATTTGATGTGCTAAATCAAAAACTTGATCAGGTAACACGCCAGATTTATTTGTTTCTTGGCTAATATTAACTTGGATAAGCACATTTAATTTGGGTTGTTGGCTTGGGCGCTGTTCATTTAATCGTTGTGCAATTTTAAAACGATCAATGGTGTGCATCCAATCGAAATGTTCGGCAACTAACCGACTTTTATTGGATTGTAATGAACCAATGAAATGCCACGTTAATGAAGTGTTCGGGTGATTTTCTTTAAAATATTTTATTTTCTCAATGCCTTCTTGAACATAATTTTCTCCAAATACCGAATGACCGGCATCAATGGCTTCTAAAATAAGCGAGATAGGCTTTGTTTTACTTACAGCAATGAGTTCAATTGAAGAGGGAGTTCGTCCACACTGCGTTGCAATTTGGCTGATTTGTTGCTTAATACTTAGTAAATTATTTTTGATTATACTCGTCATCATTATTCTCAATCATCATCATTTAGCAAGCGATTCAAACGATGCCTGTCATTAAGATAGGATGATAATTCAAGCGATAAACTACATGATTAACAGTCATGAGCTAGTTTAACGTAAAATTGATAAGATGTGTACTTTTCAAATAAAGAATCTCAATAGGATGCTTTTATCTCGACATCAAAAATAAGCTAAAATATAAAAATTGGGTTTTGCAAAGAAAATATTTTATAATTATCAAAGAAACAGTGATTTTATCTTTACTAAGGGGTTATCAATAATGGAAAAACGCATCGGCTTTATTGGCTTAGGTAATATGGGAAATGCAATTTTAGAAGGTATTTTGGCTAAAGGCTTGGTGCATCCAAATGAATTTTACATTTATGATGCCGATCTTGAAACCGCTGAAGCATTGCAACAATTTCATGGTGTGAATCATGTAAATTCAGCTAAAGAAGTCGCTAAAGAATCTGATATTGTTTTTATTGCCGTTAAGCCTGATGTAATGACAGAAGTTTTGACTGATATACAAAAAGAGTTGAAGAAAAACACGATAGTCGTTTCTGTAGCGACTGGTATCACCATTAAAAACATTACTGATAGTATTGGTTACGAACAAAAAATTATTCGAGTGATGCCTAATATGCCAGCTTTAGCTAAGGCAGGCATGTGTTCAATTACGCCAAATACTGAAGTCGATGAAGAAGAACTCGGTGTTGTGCAATCATTACTTAACTGTATAGGTCAAACAGAAATTGTTTATGAATCGCAAATTGATGCGGTTGTTGGAGCCAGTGGAGCATCTCCTGCTTTTGTTTTTATGTTTATTGAGGCTATCGCTGACGGCGCAATAAAAGGTGGATTATCTAGAAAACAAGCCTACCAATTTGCCGCTCAAGCCGTAATGGGCTCAGCTCAATTACTCATTGAAACAGGTAAACATCCTGGCGAATTGAAAGACATGGTATGTGCATCGACTGAACCTGCAATAGAGGGAATTCACGCATTAGAAGATAAAGGATTTCGCTCAGCGGTAATTGATGCAGTCGTTGCCAGTATCAAAAAATCGCAGCAGGGAAGCTAATTAACTAAACGGCTTGCTGATATTATTAAATGTAAAGTTAAGTTTTTATTTTATTTATAGATTTAAGAAAGAAATTTATTTTTAGATTAAAAACTTTGCTTATTTATTACACATCACTTGCATTATTGTTGATTGTATGCGTTAATAGTTATCAGCATATAACGTGCAGATTTATTTTGTAACATTTGATATACGCAGATGTGGTTTACTTTCTATCTTAAATTGATATGAGTTCTCTTCAAACTTTATCTTCAGTTTACATAGTAATCTAAGTTTTATGTTTTACAATCGGCCTTACGGCTTAAATTAAATTTTTATAGGAAGATTATTATGTCTAAAAAAACTGGTCAAGTTAAATGGTTCAATGAAAGTAAAGGTTTTGGTTTTATTTCTCCTCTTGATGGTAGTAAAGATGTATTCGTACATTTCTCTGCAATTTCAGGTGACGGTTTTAAAACTTTAGCTGAAGGTCAACAAGTTGAATTTTCAGTTCAAGATAGCCCACGTGGTCCTGCTGCGGTTGATATTGTTTTAGTTTAACTTAAACAATAATGTATCAGTGAGTTATGCTTACTGATACAGATATTTCCCCCTTCTGTATTTATCCCTCTAAAAAGTATAATAAGCGTTATAACCCTTTAATAATTTCTTGTCGTTTAATGTTAATCAGCAAAGATTCGAATATAACTAAATGCCATTGATTAGGGATTAGGCATTGATGTATTTTTCACGATCAGGTAACCAGTTTTCAATCAGTTGCAAAGCGGAATCTGGATAATGCTGTTGCAAATAATGAGATAACTTTTGAACTTCAGGAATGAGATGTTGGTCGCGAATTAAATCAACCACTTTAAAGTTTGCTAATCCCATTTGGCGAGTTCCTAAAATTTCCCCACTACCGCGAATTTCTAAATCTTTTTCGGCAATAATAAAGCCGTCGTTAGTGTCTCGCATTACTTGCATACGCTGTTTGGCGACTTTACTTAACGGTGCTTGATACATTAAAACACAATGTGAACGTGTCGTTCCTCGCCCAACACGCCCCCTTAGCTGATGTAATTGTGCAAGCCCAAGCCGTTCAGCATTTTCAATGATCATTAAACTGGCATTAGGTACATCAACGCCCACTTCGATAACGGTTGTTGCAATTAATAACTGAATATTACCTTGCTTAAAACTTTCCATAATGGTTTGTTTTTCTGATGCTTTCATTCTACCATGCACCAAGCCAATGCTTAAATCAGGTAATAGGGTTCTCAACTCCTCGACTAAAATTTCAGCCGCTTGTGCATTTAATTGTTCTGATTCTTCAACTAAAGTGCATACCCAATAAACTTGGCGACCATTTTGACAAGCTTGATTAACGCGTTCAATCACTTCTTCTCGACGTGAATTGGGAATAATTACGGTTTGTATTGGTGTTCGGCCTGGCGGTAATTCATCAATAATCGAAACATCTAAATCGGCATAAACTGTCATGGCAAGTGTTCTTGGTATTGGCGTTGCCGTCATAATTAGTTGATGTGGATAACAATCGTTTTTTATTCCTTTTTGCCAAAGTGTTAATCGTTGATTGACGCCAAATCGGTGCTGCTCATCAATGATCACGAGCCCGAGGTCATGAAATTGCACTTTATCGACAAATACGGCATGTGTGCCAATTAATAAATCGATTTCTCCTGTGGCAATGCGATCATAAGTAGCTTGTTTATTTTTTGCCGTTAATTGGCTGGAAAGTAACGCCACTTTGATGCCTAATGGCTCAAACCAATGTTTAAAATTATTTACATGCTGCTCAGCTAGGATTTCTGTTGGTGCCATCAGAACAACTTGTTTGTGATTTTCAATGGCATTTAAAGCGGCAAATGCGGCAACAAGGGTTTTTCCTGAGCCAACATCGCCTTGAATTAAACGCATCATGGGAATAGTTTTTGCCATATCTTTATCTATGGCTTGAATAACCCTTTTTTGCGCCGACGTTGGTGTAAAGGGTAATGCAGATAAGAAAGGGATTTGATATTGTTTGGTTGGCATTAGCGCATAGGCATTTTGTTTTTGATTGTTAATTTTTAACGTTAACATACTAAGGTGATAAGCCAATAATTCTTCGATAATAAACCGCCTAATAGCAGGATGTTTGCCAGAGGTTAACTGTTCAATATCTATGTTTGAAGGGGGGTGATGAATCAGATTAAGTGATTGTTCTGCCGTTAACCATTGGGTTGCAAATTTTTCAGGAAAAATTTCTGCTGGTGGATTATTTTTTAACAATAATAATGCAGAATTAATCAGCCGTCGAATAACATGCTGCGCCAAGCCATGCGTAGTGGGATAAATTGGCGTAAATTCAATATCTTGATCTTGATTGGCTAAATGACTTTCCGCTGATTCGGTATGAGATCTTATTTTAAATTGAGGGTGAATAATTTCAATATGGCGTTTTCCCATTTTAATTTCACCATACGCACGCACCCATTTATCTTCAGTCAATGCGGCCTTAATATTGGCGTTAAAATGCATAAATCGCAATATCGCAATTCCCGTCTCATCTTCAATATAGCAAAGTAACATGCGACGTCGACCATTAAATACAACGTCTGTTTTGATAATTTTACCTTCAATAGTGGTATGGTTGCCGATAGTGGCTTCATTGATTGGATGACTTGAAAATTGATCTTCATAACGAAGTGGAAAGTGTAATAGGAGATCTTGAACGGTATTGATACCGAGGTTTTTTAATTTTACTTCAAGCACATCACCAATACCGGATAATTGTTTGATAGGTAAGTGGCTGAAAAATCGGTTAGTCATGTGATTTATTATGGTTAGTGTCATTAATGACTATCATAATCAATCGATTACAATAATTAATTAATATTACGATTAACGGAAAGTACATCACGTTGTAATGCTATTTTTTGCATGACTTCTCTAAGATGTAATGCATTTTTGATCTCAATTTGCAACACAATAGTATAAATTCGGCTATCTTTTTCTTCTGTATTTAGCCATTGCACATGTGCATTTTCATCATTAATCACCGATAAAATATTAGCAAACACACCTTGGTTATTAATGATATCAACCCAAATTTCAGCAATAAATAGTAAAGAAAAATCAGTTTCCCATTTCAGTGGCATAAATTTGTGGGGTTGATTCTGGTAGCCTTTCATATTTCGGCAAGATTCGTGATGCACAATCAGTCCTTTTTCTGGACTAATATGACCAACAATAGGATCATCTGGAATAGGGTGGCAACACTTAGCAAAAGAGACTAAGATGCCTTCCATTCCTGTAATGGCAAATCTTTTATCACTTTCTGAAATTTCTTGCGGTGCGTCTTTCAGTTCTAAAATTTTTGCAATAAATTGGCTCATGATATTACCTAAACCAATTTCAGCAAGAACATAATCAAAAGAAGGCAATTGCGTAAATTCGACAATATAATCAATTCGTTTTTGCGAAAATCCGCTAATTCCTTTTTTATTGGTTAACGCGGCATTAAGTAAACGTTTACCAAGAAGAATAGCATCTTCATGTTTAAGTGATTTTAGCGCTTGACGAATTCTTACTCGAGCTTTAGAACTAGCAACAAAATTAAGCCATGCAACATCAGGACAGGCATTTGGCGAAGTTTCTATTTCAACGGTTTGCCCACTACTAAGCGGTTTAGAAAGCGGATATTGTTTGCGATCAACAATAGCACCAACGCAATGATGCCCAATCGTTGTATGGACTGAATAAGCGAAATCAACAGGCGTTGCACCTTCTGGCAATTCAACAATGCGCCCTTTTGGCGTAAAAACATAAATTTCTTTAGGGAAAAGATCTGATTTAACATTTTCAATAAATTCAAATGAATTTCCTGCACTTTGTTGCAACTTCAATAAACTTTGCATCCAATTTTGTGCTTTTATCTGCGCCGCCGTTTTGCTATATCCTTTATCTTCACTATAAAGCCAATATGCGACAACGCCCATTTCTTCCATTTGTTGCATATCTTCGGTGCGAATCTGCACTTCAATTGGCGTGCCATGTGGTCCAATGAGTGATGAGTGTAAAGATTGATAACCATTTGTTTTAGGAATCGCGATATAGTCTTTAAAGCGATTGATTCGCGGCTTATACATGTTGTGAATTAGCCCTAACACTCGATAACAAGTATCAACATCTTTAACAATAATTCTAAAGATATAAATATCCATAATGGAATGAAATTTTTGTTCGCCCAATTTCATTTTTTGATAAATGGAATAAATATTTCGTTCTCGCCCTAGCACCGTACCGTCAATATTGGCATCTTTTAATCGCATTTCAATTTCAGATAAAATTTGCTGTATCATTTTCTTTCGCGTGCCACGCGCAGCATCAATTACCCGTTGAATCACTTCAGCGCGATTAGGATACATCGCATAAAAGCTCAAAACTTCTAACTCAGTTTTGATATGGTGAATGTCTAGGCGATGGGCAAGAGGGGCATAAATTTCTAAGGTCTCTTTTGCAATACGGCGGCGTTTATCTGGTCTTAATGCTCCGAGCGTTCGCATATTGTGCGTTCGATCAGCCAATTTAATTAAAATAACGCGCACATCTTCGGTCATGGCGAGCACCATTTTACGAAAATTTTCAGCTTGGGCTTCTTGCCGATTACGGAATTTTAATTTATCTAATTTAGAAACACCTTCAACAAGATTGGCGACATGTTCTCCATATCTTTCAGCAATATTTTCAAAGGTGATGGATGTATCTTCAATGGTATCATGTAAAATTGCGGCGATAATGGTTTCATGATCTAGCTTCATTTCCGCTAGTATTGTCGCCACAGACACAGGATGCGTCACATAAGGCTCACCACTACTTCTAAATTGCCCTTCATGCGCTTTTTGAGCAAAGAAATACGAATCTTTTACCAATTCAACTTGTTCGGTGGTAAGATAACTTGCAAGAATCGTCTCTAAGCTTTTAAAATATTGCATAGGCAATGCTTAACTAAACTTAATCGTAACTTGGCGTGTTTTCAAAAAGAATTGTTTCATGAAGTGTCGAACGGGCTTCATCTTCTTTGCTTTGCCGAGCTTGAAAGTCTGCTGTATCAAGAATTTGCCGATTAACTAATCCCTCTTCAATTTCACGCAAAGCGATCACGGTTTCTTTATCGTTTTCCTCTGGGAGCATAGGGGATTTATTTTCAGCTTGTAATTGACGAGCACGTCTTGCTGCGATTAAAACAAGATCAAATCGATTGCCAATTTTTTCTACTGCATCTTGAACTGTTACGCGAGCCATTTATACCTCTAAATTTAAGTTAAGTTTATATTTTAGCGAGATCCTCTATTCTACTGAATTTCAAATAGGATTGCTATATCAATATTTTAAGTTAGACAACTATTGATTTACTAATAACCAAATATTTCACGAATTGATAGTAAACAGAGAAATAATAACCCAAAAAGCGAAATCGACAAGCTTTTAAACAAACAGAAAAATAAAGTGGATTAAATGTATATGATCCACCATATTTTTCTCAATTAAGCGAATTATTCCGTGTAGAAATAGTAGGCTTGATAAGGATCTAGCGTTATTGTTTTATTATCTAATTGGTTTTCGTTTTGATCATTTGAATAAAGTAATTGCCAATGCTCATTTGCTAGCTCATCAGGTAACTGCCATGATGTTTTTTGTTTTGAAAAATTGGCAACGACAAGTAATTTGGCGTTTTCCGACTTTCTTATGTAGCACCATAATGATTGAGAAGCAGGTTCAAGATCTAAGTAATTACCTTCTGTAAAAATAGGCAATTTCTTACGTAAAGCAATCAGTTCTCGATAGCAGTGATAAATCGAATTAGGATTTTTCAAAGAAGCGTCAACATTGATATCGGTATAGTTTGATGAAACCGCTATCCAAGGTTGCCCTTTGGTAAATCCAGCATTTTTTGAATTATCCCATTGCATTGGTGTACGGCTATTATCTCTAGATTTGGATGCAAGAATATCAAGGATCTCTTTTTCTTGCATGCCTTGAGCCATTTTCATGTTATACAAATTGATGCTTTCAATATCACGATATTGTGAAATATCGGTAAACTTAGGATTCGTCATGCCGATTTCTTCACCTTGGAAAAGGTAAGGCGTGCCTTGTAACCCATAAAGCACCATGGCTAACATTTTTGCTGATTCTAAGTGATATTTACCATCATCCCCAAAGCGAGACACAATTCTTGGTTGATCATGATTACACCAAAATAGTGCATTCCATGCTTTCCCATACATGCCATTTTGCCAATGACAAAATAAGCGTTTCAATTCAATAAAATCAGTTTCCGCCAGCGCCCATTTTTCCCCATTCGGGTAATCGACTTTTAGATGGTGAAAATTAAATGTCATTGAAAGCTCAGAATGATCTAAGTTTGCATATTGTTGGCAATTTTCTAATGACGTCGACGACATCTCGCCAACGGTAATTAAACGATTGGGTTGAAAAACGTCTCGGCTCATCTCTTTTAAAAATTCGTGGATACGAGGACCATCGGTATAAAACCGTCGCCCATCTCCACAATTGTCATCAGGAAAGCGTTGATCTTTAGAAACTAAATTAATCACATCCAACCTAAGTGCATCAACGCCTTTATCGACCCAAAATTGACAGATTTTTTTTAACTCTTGGCGTACATTCGAGTTTTCCCAATTGAGATCGGCTTGCTCTTTTGCAAATAAGTGCAGGTAATATTGCTTAGACTCTTCATGCCATGTCCATGCGTTGCCCCCAAATTTAGATTGCCAATTATTGGGTTCATTGCCGTCTTCTTTTGCATCTTGCCATATATAAAAAGAACGGTATGGACTATTGACATCTAATGAAGATTTAAACCAAGGATGCTCAGTTGATGTATGGTTAAATACCATATCCATCATGATCCGAATGCCTCTTTTATGCGCTTCTTCAGTTAAACGCTCAAAATCCGCCATAGTGCCATAGTCAGGATTGATACTATAATAATCAGAAATATCGTATCCATTATCGACTTGAGGGGAGGGATAAATGGGGGTTAGCCAAATTGCACTAACGCCTAATGATTGGATATAATCTAAACGTGAGATGATACCCTTTAAATCTCCTATGGCTTTATCACCACTAGCTTGGAAGCTTTTAGGATAGATTTGGTAGATGACGCCATTTTTCCACCATGGAATATCTAAAGCGTCATTTTTTATTGTTTCTTTTTCTATTTTCATGTTTTTTATAAATATATATTAAAGTGTAAGGATTACGATGTTATTTCAAGACTGCCTTTCTTTTCTTGATATCGATAGACAAACACGGTTAAACAAATTGGCACAATGACGGCAATTAACATTGCAATAAAATAGACAAGCCAATATTGTGGCTGAATCGATAAAATGCCCGGTAGCCCACCAACACCAATACCATTAGATAACACGCCAAACAGTCCACAGAAAAGCCCAGATAACGCAGCACCGATCATGGCACAAAGCATTGGGAATTTATATTTTAAATTGATGCCGTACATAGCCGGTTCAGTTACCCCTAAATAAGCCGAGATAGCAGCAGGTACCGAAATTTCACGCTCATTATATTTTTTGCTAATTAAAATAATTCCGACAACCGCCGAACCTTGAGCAATGTTTGATAAAGCAATAATTGGCCACATAGGTGTGCCACCAAAACTATTTGTCATTTGCATATCAATAGCAAGTGTTGTGTGGTGAATTCCTGTAATGACTAAAGGCGCATAAAAGAAGCCAAATATAGTTGAACCGATAGCGGCTAATTTACCTGTCATAAGGAAAGTGACGACACTTGCCACCATTTCACCTAATGCACGACCTAAAGGACCTAAAATAACGTGAGCTAAGAATACCGATACACTTAATGCAATTAATGGGATAATGACAAGATGCAGATAGTCAGGGATAATTTTTCTAAGTCGCGTTTCTATCCAGCCTAGTGTTAATCCAGCTAAAATAGAAGGAATGACTTGCGCTTGATAACCGACTTTCTCAATGCTAAATAAACCAAAGTCCCATGCTTCAGGTATTTGACTTCCTATTGCATAAGCATTCATTAATTGTGGTGAAACAAGGGTAATCCCAAGCACGATACCTAAAACGGAAGAACCGCCCATTTTTCTCACACAAGACCAACATATTGCAACCGGTAAGAAATGGAATATCGCTTCACAAGGTAGCCACAGCACATCATAGATAGGCACTAACCAGCTATAAGTTGCCGTTAATGGTTTATCATCAATGGCAGGCATCTCACCAATGATATTTCTAAAGCCTAATAATAGACCACCGCAAATTAATGCAGGTAACAAAGGTACAAATATTTCAGCTAAATTTGAGATTAGTCGTTCTAAAAAAGACATGTTTTGTTTCGCTAAGCGTTTTGTTTCTTCTTTATTTGAAGACGCGATGCCAATTTCACTAATTAGCTGTTCATAAATCTCACTAACGTTAGTACCAATAATGACTTGAAATTGCCCAGCATTGGTAAAACATCCTTGAACAAAAGGTAACGCTTTAATTGCTTCAACATCGGCTTTATTTGGATCAACTAAAGCAAACCGTAACCGAGTTAAACAGTGACTGACACTGGCAATATTTTCTTTGCTACCAATTAAAGCAACCAATTGCTTTATCAATGCCGAATCAACGGCTTTATTACTTTTCATAAAAAAAAATCCTCATGTTATGGTTGTTAAATTTTATTCTAACCTATCAATAACCAAAATAAAATTAGTATTTTAGTTATTATAAATGGCTTTTTTAAGTATTGAAATGGGAACGTTCCCATTTCGTGATGCATGTCACAATACTGAAAATGAACCGATGATAAAAAGTGTGATCTAGCTGTATCACTATCATGAATTGCGTATAATGATGGCAAGCCTTGTGTTATTTGATGAAATAGATGAATAATAAATCGAAAAACCTGACCATTATTGATATAGCCAAATTAAGCAAAGTAGGCAAATCAACCGTATCTCGAGTGATTAATAATGAATCAGGTGTTAATCCAATCACACGTGAAAAGATCCTCAAAGTGATTGCCGATAATCATTTTATCCCATCAAAATCAGCGCGAATGTTACGCGGCTATCATAATAAAGTGGTTGCGATCATGGTAACGCGGTTAGATTCTTCAGCAGAAAATCAAGCCGTAAGAGCCATGTTTCCTATCTTTTATGAAAATGACATTGACAGCATGATTGTCGAAAGCCAATTTGATAATAACAAAGCCAAAGAACACATTTTAATGTTAGAAAATCGGCAAATTGACAACTTAATTGTGTTTGCATTTACTGGACTTGATTTGAGCTTATTTTCTAAATGGCGTGATCGCCTTGTTGTTATCGCAAGACCGATTCCCGATACATTATCAATTTGTTATGATGATATTGGTGCAGTAAAAATACTACTCAATCACCTTTATAATGACAAAAAAAATCAAGCAATAAGCTTTATTGGCGTTGAAAAAAGTGACCACTCAACGGGTTTATTACGCTATCAAGCCTATCAAGATTTTTGCGAAAAACACCATATTATAGAAAAGGCCTATTTAGGAAAGTTAAACTATTTGACGGGCTATCAGTATGCTAAACATGCCGTTAAAGGCGGCGCAACGGCGATTGTCTGCGCAACCGATACCATTGCATTAGGTTTAAATAAATACTTGATCGAAAATAATAAAAAAAATATTCTCGTTGCCAGTGTTGGAACGAGTGATCTATTACGGTTTTTATTCCCGCAAACCATTTCGGTTGAACTTGGTTTTAGTAAGGCAGGAAAGATAGCCGCAACAGAACTCACTAAAATGACAAAACAGCTCAAACCGAAAACCATTATTGTACCGAGTCGAATGATTAAATAAGAGGCTGTCCTAGATAAGTAAGACAACTCCTTTCTAAATAATTGTTTTAATATTGTTAATTGTTCTTTTGAGTTATAGTGGTTAAATCGCCACTGAAATTCCTTTAAAAACAGATAAAAATGGGTTTTAGGGACACCATTAAATTTGCGTAAATGCCGTTTAGCTTGGTTCCAAAAATTCTCTATTCCATTGATGTGATTATTCTCTTTAGCAAAAATAGTGCTGTGATTAATCCTAAAATGTTTAAATTCACTCACATCTAATGCATTATAGCTCTTAAATGTATCACTATAAACAATGTTATCAGGCTTTACTCTTTCTCGAATAATCGGCATCAACGTATCGCTTTGGGCGTTAGGAATTATCACTGTATAAACCAGTCCATTACACTTTAGTAAGCCAAACACGGGTATTTTACCTGCGACTCGGCGTCCTCTTTGACTTTTTTGCTCCACCAAAATAAAATGAGGTTGTTCTAGATAACTAAAATTATTTAGAATAACCTATTAATAATGATGGATTATATTTATAACGATAGGCATTCGGGGTTTGGCCTGTCCAACTTTTAAAAACTCGGATAAAAGAATTAGTTTCTTGAAATCCAAGTAGAAACGAAATTTGTCCTACACTAATCGATGTTTGCTTTAAATAGTGCAGTGCCAATGTTTCACGTGTTTTCTCCAAAATGGTTTTAAAGTTGGTTCGTTCTTTTTCTAACATACGTTGTAAAGTACGTTTGCTCATGGCGAGACGATTTGCAACATGATCAATGCTGGTTAGACCCGCAGGTAGGCTTTCAAGTAAAATAGCTTTGGCTTTATCGGAAAAAGTCGCATTATTTTCAAGTTGTGCCAAACTTTTTCTAAGATTCGGCTCAAAGAATGACCACATTACAGGGTTTGCGTTTAAAAAGGGCTGTAAGGCATCTTGTATGGAAAACTCAATGCGAATCCGATACGATTTTTGTGGGTATATCCCAAAACAATCGTAATAAATATTTTGGTTTTCAGGTAATTCTGGCACAAAAACCTGTAAGGGGATGGTGTGTGAACGGGTGCATAAACGTGCCAATTGGGTGAAAAATACCAACTCAGTCATCGCCAAAGTTTTTGGAATAGCAGTGGTGACTTCATAAAACTCCAAATCAAGCACTGTTTTGTCAACTAAAACATTGACTTGTAAGTTGATTGGACCAATTAATCTTTTAAAGTCGGATAATCGCTGTAAGGCAACATTTAAGTTTGGACTACATACACAGGCAAATAGTGCAGGATCAAACATTTCAACTGAAATAATTTGTCCAATTTTAAGTGGTAAATGTTCAATGCCTGATATTTCTTCAACCGCTGCCCAAAAATTAAAATATTTCACAGGGCTAAGCTCAATGTCTTGGCGTTGGAATAGATCTTGTGGCAATCCTGCAAGCCGCAGCACATCATCAATATTCACCCCAAGATCATTGAAGAACATTTTCCAATTGGGCTGTAAGGTGAATTTTGTTGATAATTTCATGAAGATAGACTCTTTTAATGCAAGGCGCATGCACAAAAGGTGTCATACGCCAAAGTCAAAATTACGGAAAAAGGGTTTATTTTACTACGGACATGACCATTTTGTCGAAAATGCGGTCGCCAAACCATTTACGGATGAAGAGCATCATTTTTGCGTATTTACCACCCACATAACGGGTTTTGGGTTTGTCAGCTTGTACCGCTTTAATCATCATATCCACAACGACACTGACATTAGATAAATCATTTTTTCGGATTGATGCTTGGGTGGCACTAGCAACCGCATTGGCCATTTTGCTATAAGCACTAGAGCCTGAGCGTTCAATGAGTGGTTTGACCATTACATCGGCAAATTCAGTGGCAATCGCACCTGGTTCAATCACGACTACATCAATATTAAATGGGCTAAGTTCAAGGCGTAAACAATCTGACCAACCTTCTACTGCATGCTTACTTGCGTGGTACCAACTACCCATTGGGGTATAAATTTTACCGCCCATTGAAGAGATGTTAATGATACGTCCACGATTTTTGGCCCGCATTGACGGTAAAATTTGCTGGGTTAAATAGGCCATACCAAAGACATTCACTTCAAATTGGTAGCGTGCATCTTCAAGGGTGGTATCTTCCATTGCACCGTACATGCCAAAACCTGCACAGTTAATTAAAATATCAACGCCGTTATGTTCTGCTTGGATTTGTTTAACCACAGCATCGACATCGGCTTGATGGGTAATATCTAATTTTAAGGTGTGTGCACCCAGATTTTTTAATTCGTCCATGGCATCTACACGGCGGGCAACGGCATAAACGATTGCACCTTGTTGAAGTAGGGCTTTGGTAAAAGCTTTACCCATACCTGAAGAACCACCTGTAACTAAAACCACTTGACCTTGAATATTGTTCATTTTGTACCTCAATATTTTATGACTTTTTGTTTAGATTTTTATGATTCTATTTTATAAGGTTTAATCGGCTATAAGAAATCAAAAAATGACATCATATATGCAAATGATGCCAAAATAATACTTTTTTCTAAGACCAGAATATATCAATTTATTCCCTTAATTTTCGATGCAGATCTTTTAATTGAAAAATATTAGCGGCTAATTCTTCAACCGATCGATTTGTGCTCGATAGGTAAGGAATATTAAATTGGATAAATAAGTTTTCTGCCATTCTGACTTCGTAATCGCAATTTGATAAGCTGGCATAACTAGAATCGGGGCGGCGTTCTTGCCGAATTCGGTGCAGTCGATGAGAATCAATCGTTAATCCAAATAATTTATTACGATAATTTTTAATCATATTGGGTAATGTCGGCTCACTTAAATCTTCTGGCGTAAGGGGATAGTTGGCGACTAAAACACCATATTGCAAAGCAAGATAAAGGCAAGTCGGTGTTTTACCTGAACGAGAAACACCAATTAAAATAATATCGGCTTTATCATAGTTTTTTTCGGTAATGCCATCATCATTAATTAGCGCAAAATTAACCGCTTCCATACGTTCATCATATCGCTTTTCATCCGTTATTCCATGCGTTAACCCTACAAGCATGCTTGATTTTTGTGATAATTCTTTTTCAAGATATGGGATAAAGGTATTGAAAAAATCAATATGGCAAATTTTTTCATGTTTTTCAAACAAAACGCGAAATTCAGGATTGACTAAGCTTGAAAATACAATCACTTTTTGTTGATGTTGCTTAGCGCTTTCTAATACTTGCAAAAGTGCCTTTTCTGTTTTTTCTAATGAGTCAACAAAAGGAATGGTACTTGCAATAAAACGCGTTTGATTAAACTGCGTAAGTAATGATTGCCCCAAGTTTTCAACCGTTACACCAGTACGATCTGAAATAAAAAACACAACACGTTCATTATGCATAATGCTTTCCTTGATAGAATGAATGATGGTTTTGTAAAGTTAAGTTAAATAATAAAAATAAATACTTACATTATCTTGACTCTGTTATTAAAAAGCAATATAACTATTATTTTTAATAATAAAATCAGATCTCTATCACAAGTTCGTGGTAGTTAAGGAATGATAAACAAGCCCAATTTAATGACAGTCACAACCGCCATGCAATGATTAAAATAACATCAACAACCACGTATTGATAGGAGATAGTTATGCAAAATGTTATCTGGTTTCAAGATTTGAAAATGACTGATGTAGAAAAAGTCGGTGGTAAAAATGCCTCATTAGGGGAGATGATAAATCAACTCACGACAAAAGGGGTTCGAGTACCAGGTGGTTTTGCAACAACAGCGGAAACATATCGAAATTTTTTAGCGCAAAATGGATTAGATAACCGCATAAAAGATCTATTAAGTACGCTTGATATTGATGATGTGAATAAATTGGCTCAAGTCGGTAAACAGATTCGGACTTGGATTCTTGAAACGCCCTTTACCCCTGAATTTGAAGCCGATATTGAAAAAGCATGGCAAAAAATGGTATCAGACGAAAATGGTAACGCCTTTACGGTTGCGGTGCGTTCTTCAGCAACGGCAGAAGATTTACCGAATGCCTCATTTGCTGGGCAACAAGAAACATTCCTTAACATTAATGGATTAGAAAATTTAAAAGAAGCATTAAAGCATGTATTTGCCTCTTTATATAACGATAGAGCGATCTCTTACCGAGAGCACCAAGGTTTTGAACATCATAAAGTTGCCTTATCAGCAGGCGTTCAAAAAATGGTGCGTACCGATATCGGTGCTTCTGGCGTTATGTTTTCTATTGATACGGAATCAGGTTTTGAAAATGCCGTTTTTATTACATCGGCTTATGGGCTTGGAGAAACGGTTGTACAAGGCGCAGTTAATCCTGATGAATTTTATGTGCATAAACCGTTATTAGCAAAAGGATTCCCTGCTATTTTACATCGTGGGCTTGGCTCAAAAATGATTAAAATGGAATATGCAGGTGGTTCTGACGTTAGTAAATCAGTAAAAACGATTGATGTTTCAAAAGAAGATCAAGAAAGATTTTCAATTAATGATGATGAAGTGATTGAGCTGGCTAAATACGCAATGATTATTGAAGATCATTATGGTCGCCCGATGGATATTGAATGGGGGCGAGATGGTATCGACGGAAAACTTTATATTTTGCAAGCACGCCCAGAAACGGTCCGATCGCAAGAACCGAAAAATCAGATAACCAGTTTTCATCTTAAAAACCGTGCTGATGTGATTTGCCAAGGTCGTGCGATTGGGCAAAAAATCGGGCAAGGCACGGCGAAAGTGATTAACCATATTTCACAAATGGACAAGGTACTGGTTGGCGATGTATTAGTAACGGATATGACCGATCCTGACTGGGAACCGATTATGAAAAGAGCATCGGCGATTGTCACCAATCGAGGCGGTCGCACTTGCCATGCGGCGATTATCGCGCGTGAACTTGGTATTCCTGCGATTGTTGGTTGTGGTAATGCAACCAGCTTAATTGCCGATGGTACTCAAGTTACCGTTTCTTGCGCTGAAGGGGATACCGGTAATATCTATCAAGGGCTGTTAGAAATTGAAAAATCAACCATTAACCTTAATAAAATGCCAGACATCCCTGTTAAAATCTTAATGAATGTTGGCAATCCAGAATTGGCTTTTGGTTTTTCAAAATTACCGAATGAAGGTGTTGGACTTGCGCGAATGGAATTTATCATTAATCGCCAAATAGGGATTCACCCGCGCGCCTTGTTAGATTTTGAAAAGCTAGATAATGAGCTTAAAGATAAAATTACAAAACGCATTATCGGTTATTCATCACCAACTGAATTTTATATTGAAAAATTAGTCGAAGGCATCGCAATGATTGCAGGTGCATTTTATCCAAAAAAAGTGATTTTACGCACATCAGATTTTAAATCAAACGAATATGCCAACTTACTTGGCGGCAATCAGTACGAACCTCATGAAGAAAACCCAATGATTGGATTTAGGGGCGCGGCGCGCTATATCTCACCTGATTTTAAAGATTGTTTTGCGTTAGAATGTGAAGCAATTAAACGCGTGCGTAATAAATTAGGATTAACCAATTTAGAAGTGATGATTCCTTTTGTTCGAACAGTAAACGAAGCGCAACGGGTGACTGAAATCCTTAAACAAAATGGATTAGAACGCGGTAAAGACGGCTTAAGACTGATTATGATGTGTGAATTACCATCAAATGCAATCTTAGCGGAAGACTTTCTACAATATTTTGATGGATTTTCAATTGGCTCAAATGATATGACGCAATTAACCTTAGGCGTTGATCGTGACAGTGGTGGCGCGATAGCATCAACCTTTGATGAGCGTAATGAATCGGTTAAAGCTATGATTGCTATGGCAATTAAAGCCTGTAAAAAGCAAGGCAAATATATCGGCATTTGTGGGCAAGGCCCATCTGATCACCCTGATTTCGCCATGTGGTTAGTTGAAGAACGGATTGATACACTATCACTCAATCCTGATACCACAATTGAAACATGGCTATTTATTGATGAAACAGTTAAAAAATCATAAATAGCTTGATTAAAATTGATTTTTATTCATGTCATTAACCTATTCCGCCCTCAATCAAAGGCGGAATATTTTTATCAATCGCTTTCTATATTAAAAAATTAATTTGTTAAATAAAGCTAATTGATTGACATTTTACGATTAGGTAAAGTTCTATGGACACTATTTATTCATCTGATTTGAAAACGATTTTACATTCAAAACGCGCAAATATTTATTACTTAGAGTATTGTCGCGTTTTAGTGAATGGCGGTCGCGTTGAATATGTTACAGAACAAGGAAAACAATTTTTATATTGGAACATTCCTATTGCTAATACAACTTGCTTATTGCTTGGTACGGGCACATCGTTGACGCAAGCTGCAGTGCGCGAACTTTCACGGGCAGGTGTCATGATAGGATTTTGTGGTGGCGGTGGAACACCACTATTTTCATCGACTGAATCAGAATTTGCTTGTCAATTTTTTTCACCTCAAAGTGAGTACCGCCCCACTGAATACTTACAAAAATGGTGTCAATTTTGGTTTGATGATGAAAAACGATTGTCCGCGGCAAAGCGATTACAACAAAAACGATTAGAAATTATTACCACTTGTTGGTTAAAGTTTGATTGGCAGATTGACTCATCTCATTTAGATCCAATTTTAGAAAATGCAAAGCAACAATTTGAGAATGCGACAAGCAGTCAATCATTGCTTGCGGCTGAAGGAAGATTTAGTAAACAATTGTATGGCATCGCCAATCAATTTACACAAAAAGATGAAAAATTCAAACGCGAACAAGGGCTACGTGGAAAAAGTTATGATCCAGCCAATCAATTTTTAGATCATGGAAATTATTTAGCTTATGGCTTAGGTGCGACAGCTTGCTGGGTGTTAGGTTTACCTCATGGACTTGCCATTTTACACGGCAAAACAAGGCGAGGAGGTTTGGTTTTTGATGCGGCAGACATTATTAAAGACGGTATTATTCTGCCGCAAGCTTTTTTATCTGCAATGCAAGGAGATAGCGAAAAAGAATTTAGACAAGCTTGTATAAATCAATTGGCGCAGTTTGAAGGGTTAGATATTATGATTGAAACATTAAAAGAAATTGCAGGTTAGCGTGAATATATTATTAATTAGCCAGTGCAAAAAAAACGCACTAACACAAACACGTAGAATTATCGATCAGTTTGCTGAACGTTGTGGCGATAGAACATGGCAAACCGCCATGACAAAAGCAGGACTGATAACATTACATAAACTATTGCGGAAAACCGCGCGCAAAAATAGCGCGATAGCCTGTTATTGGACACATGGTAAAAATAAGACGGAACTTTTGTGGATCGTCGGTAATAAAAGTCAGTTTAATCAACAAGGCAGAGTGCCAACTAATCGAACGCAACGGAACATTTTATCTAGCGGTCAAGAAGACAACTGGCAACAAGCAACTTCAATTCAATTGATTAGCACGATTGCCGCGCTTTTGCATGATTTAGGCAAAGCAACCATTGGTTTTCAAACTAAATTAACGGGATCAGGAAAATTTGCAGCAGATCCTTTTCGTCATGAATGGATATCTTTACAACTATTTTGTTTAATGATTCAAGGTTGCAAAACCGATCAGGAAGTATTTAAGCGGCTAGCAAACTTTAGCGAATATCAAACCAAAAATCCTAATTGGTATCAATCATTGATCGCAACGCAAGTTGTTAATTTAAGTGAGCTTCCAACGCTGACCAAATGGATCGCATGGTTAATTGTTTCACATCACAGAATGCCATTTTTGAATAATTCAATTAATGGTAGCAATGATAAACAAAAAAATATTTATCTTGAAACAGCAGGATTAACTCAAGACAACTTTTTTCAATCATTAGAAGCGGTTGATCGTTGGGTAAAAAATAGCTATAGCACGCATGAACGCCCCGATCAATTTTGGACATTAAAGGCAAGTGTAACAGACAGTAAAAATTGGCTTAAAAAATTAACCCGTTATGCAACCAAAGCGTTACATAGCTTGCCTTTGATGCAACTAAAACAGGTTGATGCATTTTTATTGCATGTTTCTCGTTTAAGCTTAATGGTTGGTGATCATAACTATTCGAGCTTACCGCGTGACAAACATGAAAAACAGAATTTCACTCAAGGCGAAGATGACAAAACGGCGCTTATTGCCAATACGGATCATTCAGGCAAAGGGAAACAGCGTTTAGATCAACATTTAATTGGTGTTGCAGATTTTACTGCTAGATTTGCACAATTATTACCAAAAATTACCACTGAACTTCCAGCCATTCAGCAACATAAAGCCTTTACCCAACGGGTAAGGATAAAAAAATTTCAGTGGCAAAATCATGCATTTGATATTGCAAAACAGTATCAATCTAAAACCGATGAATGTGGTTTTTTTGGTGTTAATATGGCATCAACGGGTTGTGGTAAAACTCTTGCTAATGCTCGCATCATTTACGCTCTTGCCAATCCTAAACGTGGGGTTCGGTTTACTATTGCGTTAGGACTGCGTGTGCTGACTTTACAAACAGGACAAGCATTACGGAAAAAACTAAGCTTAAGTGATGAACATTTGGCGATTCTAGTTGGCGGACGGGCAACGAAAACCTTATTTGATTTGAATAATAGTGAAAGCCAACAAAATGATGCTAGACAAAATAACGATAATGTAAATAGTAACGATTCAAATAATCCTCATCAACAAAATTTTTACGGCAGTGAATCGGCAGATGAGTTAGTAGATGGATTTATTGATATTTCAGAAAGTGGTATTGCCGATCATGAACTGGGAACCATTATTGAAAATAGCAACGCACGTAAACTAATTAACGCGCCGATTGTCACTTGTACAATCGATCACATTATTCAAGCCAGTGAATGTTTACGTGGTGGCAAATATATTCCACCAAGTTTACGTTTATTAACTTCAGATATGATCTTTGATGAGCCAGACGACTTTGATCAAAAAGATCTACCAGCGTTAGCAAGGTTAATTCATTTAGCTGGGCTTTTGGGGAGTAAAGTGTTGTTATCTTCAGCAACATTAACGCCTGATTTAGTGTCTGGGCTATTTGATGCATATCAATCAGGTAGGCAAATTTGGAATCAAAATAATCAAAATAGCCAACAAGGTAAAAATGCAATCGTCTGTGGTTGGTTTGATGAATATCAACAATCGATGCAAGAAGTGAACGATAGACAAATGTTTGATCAACAGCATAAGCAATTTGTGCAAAAGCGTATCTCTCAGCTACAAAAGGCGGCGGTTCAAAGGCAAGGGAAAATTTTAGAACTGTTAGATTACCGTTCAGATAGACGTAGCCGCGAGAAAGGCGAAGAGATAAATTACGGAAAATTGGCAAACCAGCTTTTAACGCAAGCGCAGCGCTTTCACGATTCGCATGCCCAGCTAGATAAAAATAGTGGTAAAAGCATCAGTATCGGATTAATACGCTTTTCACGAACTGAAGATATTATTGAAATCAGCAAAAAAATGTATCAACAGACCGATATTGCTACTGATACGCAATTTCATCTAGTCGTTTATCACGCAAGGCAACTGCTATTATTGCGTAGCCAGTTAGAAGAAAAATTAGATTGTATTTTAAACCGTAACAAGGCTGATGCGATATTTTCCCATACAGAAATTATCAAAGCGACTGAAAACAGCGATTATAGCAAACATATTTTTATTGTTATTGGCACTCCCGTAACTGAAGTTGGGCGAGATCACGACTATGATTGGGCAATGATTGAGCCCTCATCGATGCGGTCGATTATCCAACTTGTTGGGCGTGTATGGCGTCACCGTTCAGATAAAGTCGCAACTGAACCGAATGTTGCCATTTTAGGGACGAATATTGAATCGATAAAAAGAGGCAATAATTTAGGAATAGGGGAATATTGTTTCAACAAACCAGGATTTGAGACGCAGCCCTTTCTACTGGCAAGTCATAAATCGCAGGAACTCATCACAGCACAGCAACTTGAGCATATTAATGCCATTCCTCGAATTGAAAATATAGCGGAAAAAACCGACATGAATAGCAAAGCGAAAACCTTTGCAGAACTTGAACATAAAGTCATGCAACATTTATTTCCTACAAAACCCAATTATGTAAGTAGCTATTGGCAACCTGATTTAGCGCATCATTACTGCGTGCATCTACAAATGATTTCAAAATTTCGTGAAGATGGAGCAGGGCAAGACGAATATGTTTGTCAAATAGATGACGATGGAAAATATCAATTTAGCTTTGCAGAAGTCGCAAGGCAAACACCAAATGAATGTAGCCGTGAAATGCAAAACGACACAATTGAATATAAAAATTGGCAATTTAATAATCCGCAAGTCGTTCCTTGGCTAACAAATAGCGTTGAAAATGCTTTAACAAAGTTAGATAGCGATTTAAACAGAGATAACAAGATAAAAAAATATAATCGTTATCAACTAGCCAACGAGTTTTGTACAGTTAATTTATATCGCAACAGTAGATGGCTGTTCCATCCATATGTTGGATTTTATAAAAATAAGCAGTAATGCCTACAATGAAAAAGTCATGTGAATGATGATAGAAAAAATAACAACATCAAGTTATAATTGCAACTCACTGCCGAATAGGCAGCTTAGAAAGTTTATTAAATTATTAATATTATTTACCGCCGAATAGGCGGTTTTTTATTTAGTAGATTGTTTATTTAACCGTTTAATAAATTATTAATTGAAATATTTTTTATTTTGTTGTAATGTATATTTCGTAATCAAATTTAGACTTAATTTTAATTACAGATTCAATAATATGATAATTACGATCCAAGAATGCATCTAAATATCACAAGAAGGGTTTGTCCACTTAAAATTATATGAAATTTGTTACTAATAATGACCAAAAGCAGATATTAATGTGTTTTGTTTTATATTAGTAATAAGGAGAGTATTAATGAAAGATATAGAAAGTCAAGATATAAGAAAGGTGATTTTAAACTTTCTTGATGAAAGGCTGATAAATAATGCTAAGTACAAATCAGCACAGACAGAATTAGAAAAGGCTAAGCAGTCGCAAAATCAATCCGTGATCAATGATTGTGAAAAACAAATTGCTGAACTTAAAGCGCGTTTTGAATTTGAAAATTGGATGAATGATGCCTTAACAAAGCGTGTTTTTTGGATTGACATCTGTACGCATCTTAGCAAAGGTATACACAGCAGCTCTAACGGGAATAACTTTAATTTTCAATCAGATAATCTAAATGATGAATGTGCTTACGTTTCATCGGCAACGCCAGCGTCGCTACCCATTGATTGTTCAGGTAACGCAGCGGCACTTGATATTTTTTCGCTGTTAAATCAACCAATTAATGAGCGGTTCACGCTGCTGGATCTGATTATCCACGATCATCCAAAAGTACAATCCGCACTTTCTGATGATCAGCAGCAAGCGAAAATTTATTTAAATAATTTAAAACAATTGGTGATGAACAATGTAGAAAAGCCGAAAAGTTCAGAACTCAATAAGCAAATCTATTGGCCTAATCACCCTGAAAGCTATCTATCTGCTAAAACAGATGATTATCGAATTATTACGCCTTTATATCCAAGCGCTTTAATGCATCTCGTCTATCAAAAAGTGCAAAGCCGTTTTTCGGATGAAAATAAAAATGCAATCGATCTTAAAAATAAGAAAAGTTCTAATTTAATACCATATTTTACTTTTAATGATTTAGCGATTGTTAAATTAGGCGGCAGCAATCCGCAAGGTGTAAGTCAATTAATTAGTCGGCAAGGCGGTAGTAGTTTTCTTCTACCAGCGATTCCGCCAACTTTTAACCAAGGGCGCTTTCCGTCGTTATCAACTCAAATGAAGACGATTTTTGATAAAAGACTACGTTATTACTGTGGTTATGGCTTTCAATTACTATTTGATGCGATTAAAGCACCAAAAAACACCATACAAGAAAGAGATAACCGTAAACACGGATTAGATATCATTTTTATGTTAATAATAAAATATGCAAAAAACATTCAAACAACGATGCCAGCAGGTTGGAGTTTAGATTATAACTTAAAAATGAGTGAAAAATATTGGCTAGATCCTAAACGAGCAGATTTAGAAGATGAAGCTGAGTTTAAAAAAGAGTATCAAAAAGGTGACTGGCTCAAAGATGTTGAAAAAAATGTTGCGTTTTGGATTAATTTAAATCTAAAAGACAAATTTTCAAATATTGCCAAGCAGTTTTCTGATACTGAATTTAGAGAGTGGCAACAAACCTTTAGAAGCGCGGCAAATGCAAGCAAGCGCAAACAACAAGGAGTATTCTAATGGCGCATTTAAGTTACTATCTATTTTTTGATCACATTAAAATTGAAAACGCTAACGCAATATCTAGCCCATTAACTTATGGTTTTCCTGCGATTTCTGGCTTTTTAGGTGCCATTCATGCATTAAATCGAAAAATAGAACATCCAGATCCCATCTATTTAGATGGCGTATTAATTGCCTGCCACGATTGTCATGTGCAAGCGTTTAAAAAGAATCGATTTGCCGATTACACATTTAATTTAACGCGTAATCCATTACTTAAAAATGGTAAAGCGCCTTCAATTATTGAAGAAGGGCGAGTACATCTTGATGTGTCACTCTTGGTTGAAGTCAAAATTGAAAACAACCGATTATCAACAGAACAACAACTTGAATTTGCGCAGCAAATGGAAGAAAAGCTATATCAACAACGTATAGCTGGCGGTAATGTTGTCAACATTGGTGAAGTAAATTTATATTCAGCCAGTGAGTCAGATGAAACATTAATCAACAAACTCTTGCCTGCTTTTGTATTAGTTGATGCCACATCGGATTTGCATGAAATAACAGCTGAATTACAAAAGAAAGACGAAAAAGCAACCATGCTTGACGCCTTGATTGAAACGGCAATGTTACATCATACGCCGCAAGACGGTGGCAAATTTGAAACAACAAGCATTAAAAAAGATCGTGGCTGGCTTGTACCACTGCCTTTAGGTTATCAAGCAATATCGCCCCTATTTGAAGCAGGAAAAGTTGAGCAGCTACGCAGTAATCACTACCCAGCACAATTTGTTGAGTGCATTTATGGATTGGGCAAATGGGTATTTCCTCATCGATTACAAGGGAAATTAAGCGCATCGTTTTGGCGTTATCAGCCAAGTGAATTACAACCCAACAATACAGATTGTTATATGATTAATCAAAATTTATCAAATTAATTAAGGGACTTATTATGACTAAAGAAAAATTAACAACAGCAACCGTACTTGCATTTGAACGTCGTTTTGATGTGTCAGATGCTGTCTTTGAACAACAAAGCATGAGCAATCCGAATGTCATTACGCCAGTTACCATTGCTGAAAAATCAGTGCGTGGAACCATTTCTAATCGGTTAAAAAATGCAACCGCAAGTGATCCAGCAAAGTTAGATGCTGAAATACAAAAAGCAAATTTACAAACTGTTGATTTTGCTTCTCTTGATAGCGATAAAGACACCTTGATTGTTCGCTGGACTTGCAAAGTGCTACCGTTTACGGGTAAACCTTCGGTCTGTAATGATATCGATTATCAACAAGCATTACATCAAATGGCTGATGATTATATCACTAGCCAAGGAATGGAAACATTGGCAAAACGTTATGCGATCAACGTTTTGAATGGACGTTGGTTATGGCGTAATCGTATGGTGGCAGAAAATATTAGTTTATCTATCAAACATAAGGATAAAACAATAATCGAAGTAGATAACGTCAAACAATATCAATTAAATCGTTTTGATTATCATGATCAAAAAGTCACTGATTTAACTAAAATCATTGAATCAGGATTATTAGGACGAGAATTTGTTATTTTTGAAGTTATCGCCAAGTTAGCTATCGGCGCAGGGCAAGAGATTTATCCTTCACAAGAATTGATTTTAGATACCGGTAAATCAAAAAGCAAAGTGTTATATTCAAAAAATAAACAAGCCGCAATGCATTCGCAAAAAATAAGTAATGCCATTCGCACAATTGATACATGGTATCAAGATAATGCACAGTTTCCTATTGCCATTGAACCTTATGGCTCAGTAACAACAATGGGACACGCGTTTCGCCAACCAAAACAAAAATTAGATTTCTATAATCTGTTTGATAATTGGATATTAAAAGGCGAAAAACCCAATCTTGAGCAACAACACTATATTGTAGGCGTATTAATTCGTGGTGGTGTATTTGGTGCCAGTGGTAAGGAGTAATGATAATGCAAACACATTATTTTGAACTGCGCGCCGTGCCGCAAATTGAAATAACCGAAGTCGATGTGATCAACCAAATAATGCAATCACTACATCAGATTTTTGTCAAACATAAAAGCAATATAGGGATTAGTTTCCCTAATTACAGAACAAATCAGCACATTAGCCTAGGCGGAATAATCCGCCTTTTTGGCTCAGAGCAAGATCTGCACCTTGTAAAACAAGCAACAATGCAGCAATCAACGATAAGTTCTTACGCCATTGTGAATGACATTCTGAACGTACCGCAAAATTTAAAAGGGCATTTACGCTTAAAGCGGCTTAGAACGAAAGGTCAAAGCGCATTAAAAAGGGCAGAAAAAAGACTAAAAATGCAAGGTAAATGGTCAGAACAAATTAAAAATAATATGATTGAAAAATGGGGAAGTATGACATTGCACTATCCTCACATTCAATTGTCTAGCCAAAGCACAGGGCAAAAATTTATACTTTGGCTAGAGCAACAAAAAAAATCAGAACAAGTTGAAGGCGAATTTAATTACTATGGACTGAGCAAAACCGCAACGGTACCTGATTTTTAATGTACAACCCCTTTTTTATGGTATTCTTTTAATTAATTGATAATAAAAGATTAAATTTAGGGTGATAAAAAAGGGTTAAAACCGTTAAAAAGTAAAAAAGTTCTTTAACAACCAGATGATTTTAAATGAAAAAACCAGTTCACCGCCGAACAGGCGGCTTAGAAAATAATGAAACCCCTAACAAGGCAGGTGACCAAGTTCACCGCCGAACAGGCGGCTTAGAAAGAATTGGGCGGATTAATCATGAACGATATAGAGTTCACCGCCGAACAGGCGGCTTAGAAATGCATTAAAACAAGGCAAGAATTTATATTTTAGTTCACCGCCGAACAGGCGGCTTAGAAAATCAAAAGCAATGCTCGAGTAGTAATTCTTAAGTTCACCGCCGAACAGGCGGCTTAGAAATTTAGCACGAAAATAATCAACCGCAAGTTTAGGTTCACCGCCGAACAGGCGGCTTAGAAAATTCCATCATATTTGCAAAAAGCAATCGATGAGTTCACCGCCGAACAGGCGGCTTAGAAAATTTTAACAGAGAGACAGTTTGGCATAATATCGTTCACCGCCGAACAGGCGGCTTAGAAATGAAAGCTGGAAACAATCAGGGGTTAAAGTTAGTTCACCGCCGAACAGGCGGCTTAGAAATGTTGCCTGTTAACGATAATAATCTCGTCTGTGTTCACCGCCGAACAGGCGGCTTAGAAAATATCGCAGCAGCAGCGCCTCACCCAAATAACGTTCACCGCCGAACAGGCGGCTTAGAAAAGTTCCATTTACCGTTTGTAATTTTTTAACAAGTTCACCGCCGAACAGGCGGCTTAGAAACCGATAGAAAAGATAGGTCAATAGGTTGGGAAGTTCACCGCCGAACAGGCGGCTTAGAAAGTGCGAGTTCCTGTATGTTATAACACTAACAGGTTCACCGCCGAACAGGCGGCTTAGAAAGTTTACCTCCAATGGATAACACAATCGCTTCAGTTCACCGCCGAACAGGCGGCTTAGAAAAAAACCATTCCAACCCCACACCCAAAGGTCACGTTCACCGCCGAACAGGCGGCTTAGAAATTCATACCTAAGCATTAGCTCTTTTGGCTCTTGTTCACCGCCGAACAGGCGGCTTAGAAAATAAAAGTAATAAACCGTTTATGATTCACTAAGTTCACCGCCGAACAGGCGGCTTAGAAAAATTTCTGTCACAGAATGGATGAGCGAATGTAGTTCACCGCCGAACAGGCGGCTTAGAAATGTACACATCATTTGCCATTGCATTTGTAGTAGTTCACCGCCGAACAGGCGGCTTAGAAATCAGTGATATCATCACCCATTGCACTAACAATGTTCACCGCCGAACAGGCGGCTTAGAAAATAACACATAAATCACTACAACATCAACAGCAGTTCACCGCCGAACAGGCGGCTTAGAAAACTCACTTGGGTAACCTTTTTTATTAGTAATCGTTCACCGCCGAACAGGCGGCTTAGAAAGTGAATGATGATGTACCAATTTCTCCGAAAATGTTCACCGCCGAACAGGCGGCTTAGAAATAGATTGCCATCAGTATTGCTGCCACAACTATGTTCACCGCCGAACAGGCGGCTTAGAAAAATTGCGACAACTAAATTTTTATCAAGATTTAGTTCACCGCCGAACAGGCGGCTTAGAAAGAAATGGCAACCAACTTTATAAATTTGATTGAGTTCACCGCCGAACAGGCGGCTTAGAAACAAGAATAAACGCTGAATTAGCAAAAACATTGAAGCTGGCTAAAAACAATATAAACTATAAAATTTAATTGGATTGTTTATAAAAAACAAAGCCCCAATAAATGGGGCTTGTTGCGGTGGTGGGGGTCGAACCCACATAAACATATGACGCTTTTAGCGCTGATGCCGAATTACCAATTATCCGTACACCGCTTTAATAATATAAATGAATGAGTTAAAAAATACAATATATGATTAATATAATCATCATGAAGTTAGTTCGAATTGTTTATCAATAACAAAGCCCCAATAATGGGGCTTGTCGCGGTGGTGGGTGTCGAACCCACATAAACCTTCCGTAATTAAACAGACGCCGAATTACCAATTATCCGTACACCGCTTTAATAATATAAATGAATGAGTTAAAAAATACAATATATGATTAATGTAATCATCATGAAGTTAGTTCGAATTGTTTATAAATAACAAAGCCCCAATAATGGGGCTTGTCGCGGTGGAGGGGGTCGAACCCACATAAACATTCCGTAATTAAACAGATGCCGCATTACCAATTATACGTACACCGCTTTGAACAATATAAAATAAGGTTAAAAAAAATGCAAGTGGATTATCAATTTGATAGTGAAGCGATTCAAGCAAGTTTAAAGCGACTTCGAGAGCTTGGTGATGACATGTCGCCGATTACGCGTGCCATTGCTGCTGAACTTGCCAATTAAAGTGAATTGGCTTGGTAAACGAGCGTGATTTTTTAACTCATTAAATTTGGTTTTTCTTGATATTTGGGATAAAAAAACTTGAAGTGTCTATTGACTCAATTTCGAGTAATTTTATTTTATTTTCAATGCCACCTTCATAACCAGTTAAATTGCCGTTTGCTCCGATAACGCGGTGGCAAGGAATAATAATGGCAATCGGATTATGACCGACAGCGCCGCCAATGGCTTGACTTGACATCTTTTGTTTTCCCGTTTTAAGCATGATTTTTTTTGCAATTTCGCCATAAGTGGCGGTTGTGCCATAAGGAATATCACATAATATATCCCAAACTTGATGACGAAATGGCGTGCCATTAGGGGAAAGAGCGAGTTGTTTTATGGTGGTTTTTTTGCCAGAAAAATAGTCATCAAACCATTTTTTTATTTGATTGATTATCGGTAAATTATCATGTTGGTGTAGGGTTTCGTTTAGTGTTCGAGTGAAATTTTTTTGTGTTTCAAGCCATACGCCAACGAGTGCATCATCACGGCAGGCAAAGTTAATCAAACCAAGCGGAGAATGGTAGGTTGATGAATAAAGCATTATCGTTTCCCTTTTTTATATCTGAATGATGCGAGACTCAATATAACAGAAAATAATAAAAGGGTAACTTATCTTTGATTTGTTTTTCGCTTATCTCTAACGGATATTTAGTTTTGCATTTTTAATATAACCTTAAGTTATAAAGATGTGATTTTTTATTATTTAGTGCCATTAAGCTTTACTGGTAATATTTTTAAGGATAATTAAAAACAGTGGAGAATGGATATGAATTTTTTGACTAATGTTGTTGTAAAGCCCGTTGCAATTTTTGCTTTAATTAGCGGCGTTATTTTTACCAATGTGGCTTATGCTGATCGCCTTGATGATATAGAAAAACGAGGTGTCGTTAAAATAGCGGTGTTTGATAGTAATCCACCATTTGGCTATATTGATGAAAAAACGAATAAAATAGTTGGGCTTGATGTGGATTATGCTAATGCGATAGCCAAAGCGTTGAAAGTAAAGGTTGAGCTTGTGCCAACCAATCCAGCTAATCGGATTCCTTTGTTAACATCGCAAAAAGCAGATTTGATTGTTGCTAACTTTACCGTTACCGATGAGCGAGCGAAAGTGGTTGATTTTAGCTTGCCTTATTTTGCAACCGGTCAAAAATTTATTGCCCGAAAAGGGGTGCTAAAAACCGATAAAGATTTAAATAATCTCCGCATTGGTGCAGATAAAGGTACCGTTATGGAAATCACGCTAAGGGATAAATATCCAACGGCTAAAGTGATCTCTTATGATGATACGCCATTTGCGTTTGCCGCTTTACGAAGTGGTGTTGTACAAGCGATTACTCAAGATGATGCGAAGTTGATTGGTTTACTGGCAAATGTTCCTCAAGAACAAAGAGCCGCTTTTGAGATTTCTCCATTTAGTATTACGAAAGAATACCAAGCTGTTGGGATTCCTAAAGGGGAAAAAAGATTAAAAGATAACATTGATCAAACATTACTTAATTTAGAGAAAAAAGGCGAAGCATTAGTGATTTATAATCGTTGGTTTGGACCGAATACCGCATCCGCGATGCCGCGTGGTGATTTTAAAATTAGCAAGTAGTTGTCAATTTTATGTTTGAACAATTACTTTCACCTCACTATTTGTGGTGGTTATGGGATGGCTTTTTAGTTACATTAGCTATCTCATTTTTCACCATTGTATTTTCTACTTTTTTGGGATTTATACTGGCAATTGTTCATCAAAGTCATATAAAAGCCATTCAATTGATCGTGACTTTTTATAATGCGATTTTCCGCTATTCGCCTTTACTTCCACAGCTCTTTTTTTGGTATTTTGGCATCGGTAATTTATTGCCGATAGAGTTTAAAATATGGTTATTTGATGAACCACAATTCCAATTTGGGTTTTTTATTCTCAAAATGCCATCTTTTGAATTTATTATTGGCTGTGTTGGATTAACTTTTTATTCAAGTGCCTTTATTGCAGAAGAGTTTAGAGCAGGAATTTTAGGCGTAAAACATGGGCAAGAACAAGCTTCATTAGCGCTCGGGTTAACGTGGTGGCAATCAATGCGTTTTATTGTCTTGCCGCAAGGATTTAGAATCGCCTTTTCACCTTTAATTGGGCAATATATGAATATTATTAAAAACTCTTCGTTAACAATGGCAATTGGCGTGTTAGAACTGTCTTATGTATCAAGGCAAGTAGAAACGGAGTCCCTTAAAACATTTCAAGATTTTGCGGTAGCAACGTTTTTATATATTATTGCCATTATTGTGGTTGGAACGCTCGGTAACCTTTATCAAACAAAACGGCTTAAAATTTAAAAGGAACAGACGTGGAAATCAAAGGATTCGAAGTTATTTATAATAATTTAGATTATTTGATGTGGGGTAACTTTCCTGGTGGGATTGCATTAACGCTCATTATGAGCATTTTTGCCATTGTTTTTTCAACCATTTTAGGCGTGTTAGCCGGCGTCGGGTTAACTATTACAAAGGGGGCTTATCGGCTGTTATTAATGTCTGTATTAACCTTTTTCCGAGCGATCCCCGTCATTATGTTAATTTTTTGGGTGTTTTTTTTGCTGCCCATTTTATTAGAAATTAATGTGCCAGCGATTGCAACGGTTATTGTTGCGCTGTCGTTAATTGGTGCAGCGTATATTGCCCATTCAGTACATGCAGGCATGATTGCGATTACAAACGAACAGTGGCAGGCGGCTTTTTCGTTAGGCTTGACTCAAAACCAAGTAATTATTTTTATTATTTTACCGCAAGTGTTTAAAATGATGTTGCCGTCTTTTGTCAATCAGTGGGTATCTTTAATTAAGGATACATCTTTAGCTTATGTGGTTGGCGTTGCTGAATTTACCTTTATTGCCACGCAAATTAACAATCGTAGCATGGTTTACCCAACTGAGATCTTTATGTTTGTAATTATTGTCTATTTTTTAATCTGCTGGTTGTTGGATTTTTCGGTCTCGCAATTGCCTAAAATTAAACGATTTTATTGTAAATCGTGATATCAAGTTCATTGAATTGATATGAATAAAGCGCTTAACCGAATTAACGATAAGCGCTTTTTTGCTGAGAGATTAATTGTAGAATATAAAAAGCGAATGATTACTGCGTCAGCAATTTGTTCATTGTTTGAATAAATTGGCTTGGATCACTCAGTGAGCCTTTTTCAGCAAGCAGTGCTTGATCAAGTAATAATTCAATCCAATCTTTAAATTCACCCTCATCGGTTGTATCCGCCGCTTTTTTAACTAATTGATGATTAGGGTTAATTTCAAATGTGTATTTGATTTCTGGTGTTTTTTGACCTGCTGCAGCAAATAATTTTGCCATTTGAGTGGTCATTTCATCAGCGGCAGTGGTGACTATCGCTGGCGTACTGGTTAATCGATGCGTTAATTTAACGGCTTTAACGCGATCACCTAATACCGTTTTAACACGCTCAACAAAAGGTTCTAATGTTTTTTCGACCTCTTTTTGTTCGTCACTCTCTTTATCGGCGAGTTTTTCGATAGAATCATCAGATTTGCTAACCGATTGGAATGATTTTCCGTCAAATTCGGTTAAGTTACTCATCATCCATTCATCAATGCGATCTGAAAGTAGTAACACTTCAATGCCTTTTTTACGGAATAATTCAAGATGTGGGCTATTTTTTGCTGCGCCATAACTATCAGCGGTAATATAATAGATTTTTTCTTGATCGTCTTTCATTCGACTGATGTAGTCGGCAAGTGAAACGGTTTGAGCATCGCTATCATTATGTGTTGAGGCAAAGCGTAATAATTTGGCAATATCTTCACGGTTGGTAAAATCTTCCCCCGTTCCTTCTTTTAATACTAATCCAAATTCGGTCCAGAACTGTTGATATTGTTCTTTATCATCGTTGCTTAATTTGTTTAGCATTTGAAGAACACGTTTGGTGCAGGAATTACGTAAATTTTGCGTGATTTTGTTATCTTGTAATATTTCGCGAGAAACATTAAGCGGTAGATCACTAGAATCAATTAATCCTTTTACAAAACGTAAATAATTAGGCATAAATTGTTCCGCATCGTCCATAATAAACACGCGTTGAACATAAAGTTTTAAGCCATGTTTATTATCACGGTTCCACATATCCCAAGGCGCTTTAGAAGGAATATAAAGTAAGCTGGTGTATTCTTGCTTACCTTCAACGCGGTTATGGCTCCAGCTAAGTGGATCAGTAAAATCATGTGAAATGTGTTTGTAAAATTCTTTATATTCATCATCACTGATTTCAGACTTGCTTCGAGTCCAAAGTGCTTGAGCTTTATTGATTTTTTCCCATTTAACTTCTTTTGTTTCTTCATCTTCAGTTTGAACTTCAACAGGCAAAGAAATATGGTCAGAATATTTACTGATAACAGAACGTAAACGCCAATCATCTAAAAATTCTTTTTCATCGTCTTTTAAATGTAAGGTGATTTCGGTGCCGCGCGTTGCTTTGCTGTAATCTGAAATGGTGTATTCACCTTCACCTGATGATTCCCACATTACCGCTTCATCTTCTTTGGCGGTTGCCGCACGCGTTTTTACTGTGACTTTATCGGCAACGATAAATGCTGAATAAAATCCAACACCAAATTGACCAATGAGCTGGCTATCTTTCGCTTGATCGCTCCCTATGGATTCTAAAAAGGCTTTAGTGCCTGATTTTGCGATAGTTCCTAAATTTTCGATGACTTCATCACGCGTCATCCCAACGCCATTATCTGAAATGGTTAAGGTTTTGGCTTCTTTATCTGTTGAAATTTTTACGCCAAGCTCACCGTCACCAGCGTAAAGATCTGGGTTTTCAAGTGCTTTAAAGCGTAGTTTATCCGCCGCATCGGAAGCATTTGAAATTAACTCTCTTAAAAAGATTTCTTTATTGGAATAAAGTGAATGAATCATTAAATGAAGCAGTTGTTTCACTTCCGATTGGAATCCACGAGTTTCTGTTCCTTGCTTACTCATTGATTAATACCTCAATTTTATAAATAAAATAACGAAACAATTGAATCAATAGCTTGATGAGAACAAATTCAATCAGCTTATTGATGTGTTGATGTATAGCTATATGGGAATAAAAAAAACGTTTTCAAGGGAATTAATCAAGATTTATCATAAAATCCGTATTAATGAGAACAATTGATTTTGCTTTTTATAAGCTAAATGAGCAAGAAACACGGATAAAGTTCCGAATCTATTTTATTTTAGTGTATACTTTTCTCAATGACGGTTAACTATTTTTGTTCATATTGTTATGCAGACGGTTATTCAAAATTCAACAACAACACGGACTGATTCTCATCAGGCTAAAATTGCCATTGTCATGGGTTCTAAAAGTGACTGGGCGACAATGCAGCATGCAGCAGAAGTGCTTGATGCGTTAGCCATTGATTACCATGTCGAAATTGTTTCAGCACACCGAACACCCGATAAATTGTTCCAATTTGCGGAAAATGCCAAAAAAAATGGCTTTGATGTGATTATTGCTGGCGCAGGCGGCGCTGCACATTTACCGGGAATGCTTGCCGCTAAAACATTAGTGCCGATATTTGGCGTGCTGGTGCAAAGTGCAGCGTTAAGTGGTGTAGATAGCCTTTATTCGATCGTTCAAATGCCGAAAGGTATTCCCGTTGGTACATTGGCGATTGGTAAAGCTGGCGCGGCTAATGCCGCACTGCTATCAGCTCAAGTTTTAGCATTGCATGATCCTCATCTTTATCAACGCTTGTCTACATGGCGAACTGATCAAACCAATGATGTGTTAAATCATTCAGATCCTAGAGTGGATGCATAAAATGACAATAAAATCAGTTTGTGTGCTCGGTAATGGGCAACTTGGGCGAATGTTGCGGCAAGCTGGAGAGCCGCTAGGTATTGCCGTTTTTCCTGTTGGATTAGATGATCAAGCAAGCACTATTCCTTATCAAGATGCAGTGATTACCGCTGAAATTGAGCGATGGCCAGATACGCCGCTAACAAAAATACTTGCCGAGCATCCGCATTTTGTCAATCGTGACGTTTTTCCGATTATTGCCGATCGTTTAAGCCAAAAACAATTGTTTGATGATTTATCATTACCGACAGCTAAATGGCAGCAGCTTAATGCAAAGCAAGATTTTAACGCTTTGTTTGCCAAGCTTGGCGATCAATTAATCATTAAACGCAGAATTGGCGGCTATGACGGGCGAGGGCAGTGGCGCATTGAGTCCAATAAGGATATTGATTTACCTGATGATGTTTTTGGTCAGGCAATTGTTGAGCAAAGGATATCTTTTAATAAAGAAATGTCGCTAATCGGCGCGCGTAATCAACTTGGCAAAATGGTTTTTTATCCATTGACCAATAATTTACATCAAGACGGCATTTTAAAAATGAGTGTTGCCTTGCCAGACGAAGCGCCAAAATTACAAAAGCAAGCGGAAACAATGCTATCTGCCATTATGGACAAACTGAATTATGTCGGTGTAATGGCGATGGAATGTTTTGTTGTTGATGATAATTTGTTAATTAACGAATTAGCGCCTCGCGTACATAACAGTGGACATTGGACACAAAATGGTGCATCGATAAGTCAATTTGAACTGCATCTGCGTGCTATTTTAAACTTGCCACTTCTAAAGCCGGCGGTTTTTGCACCGTCTGTTATGGTCAATTTAATTGGAACAAAACTTGATTTAAACTGGTTAAGCGTTGATTTAGTTCATCTTCATTGGTATGAAAAAGAAGTGAGAGCAGGGCGAAAATTAGGGCATTTAAATTTAACGCATCACGATCATAAGCCATTAAAACAGAGCTTAGTTAAGTTAAAAAATTTATTGCCTGACGCGGATTACGACGTTGCAATTGAGTGGGCAAAACAATATTTGTCATAAGGGTGAATCATTTAATACGGTTTATCCTAAAGAGGGAATTATGATCAATTTTGGCAATAAAATAAGTTACCAGCGTAATAAGGGCGCTCATAAGCAATTATCGGGTGAGTATGAAATATTGCGCCGTTTTGAAAGTGATCGCGGGCGGATATTAAATTCTGCTGCCATTCGCCGTTTACAACAAAAAACGCAAGTATTCCCATTAGAACGTAATGCGGTTGTGCGCACGCGCTTAACTCATTCGATGGAAGTTCAACAAGTCGGTCGATATATTGTAAAAGAAATTGCCAATCGTTTAGGTCCAGATAAATTATCAGAATTCGGGCTAACGCAATGGCTGACATCAATTGAAAGCTTGGTTGAAATGTCTTGTTTAATGCATGATATTGGTAATCCGCCTTTTGGTCATTTTGGCGAATCAGCAATTAATCAATGGTTTTTAAAGCATTTATCACCCAATTCACCTAAACCTTATCCTGCCATTTTTCCAGAGCAAAACGATAATGCGCATTTAACTGAATTAAAGAAAAAAATCCGACAAGATTTGTGTCATTTTGAAGGAAATGCACAGGCAATTCGACTCGTTCATACTATATTGCAACTTAATCTGACTTTTTCACAAATTGCGGCGATATTAAAATATACTAAACCTGCCTATTGGGAACAGCCGTTAAAAGATAAGTTTTCATATTTAATGAAAAAACCCGGTTATTATTTGTCTGAAGAACCTTTTATTAAGAAGTTAGCCAATACGTTAGAGATAAAACCGTTTCATCGCTATCCTTTGACTTATATTATGGAAGCGGCGGATGATATTTCTTATTGTATTGCTGATCTTGAAGATTCGATTGAAAAAAATATTTTAACGGTTGAACAACTTTATGATTATTTAAAGCAAGCGTGGGGACCGACAACGCCAGGCGATCTATTTGAAAAAGTTGTGACGCGCCCCTATGAGCATTTTAAACAATGTGAATATTACCCAACCGGTATCGACCAATTTTTTATGTATCTTCGTGTTAATACGATTGGTAAACTTGTGCCACATGCCGCAGAGCGATTTATCGAAAATATTGAGTCGATTTATCATGGCTCATTTAATCACGCACTGTTAGAAGATCGTGATGCTGAATATAAGCTTTTAGATACGTTTAAAAAAGTCGCTTTTGAACGGATTTTCAGCCATGAATCAATCGAAAATCTTGAATTACAAGGCAATCGAATCATTAGTGGTTTATTAGATATTTACAGCCCATTGCTTGATATGCCAACCAATGATTTTTTGATATTAGTTAAAACTGATAATCATAAAAACTACCCGATCGAAACGCGGCTTTATCACAAGCTGTCGGCTAAACATTGTGTCGCTTATCAAGAAGCGATGAGTCAATTAAATTTGTCTGATGAAAATTTTTCTTGTATGGAATTTTATTATCGTTGCCGATTGCTACAAGATTACATTAGCGGAATGACCGATCATTTTGCTTATGATGAATATCGTAAATTGATGGTTATTTTTTAATGAATAAAAGGGTAATCAAGTAATTAGTTATACCTGCATAATGTAAAAATCAATCCTTTACGTCCTAATTTGGTGCATGATGTTAAACAATAACATAATGCAAAAATAGTGATATTTAAATAGAGATTTGCCATTTATTTTTATCATACGCTTAATTAGGGCGTTTGAATCGCTATCCGTGATTTTCCCTATTATCTCTGATCCTGTCTTAAACTCATTTTACTTTAAAGGCGTAAATATGGCACGCCATTTGCATTAAATCTTATATCGCTTGAATTATTTAATGTAGGAGGAAAATATGAAATTAGTGGTAGCGATTATCAAACCCTTTAAATTGGAAGAACTCAGAGAAGCACTTTCTAATATTGGCATTACAGGGATAACGGTCACCGAAGTGAAAGGTTTTGGGCGACAAAAAGGGCATGCCGAGCTATATCGAGGCGCAGAATATAATGTTAATTTTTTACCTAAAGTAAAAATAGAATTAGCCATTAGTGATGAATTATTAGATGAGGTGATTACGACAATATCAAAGGCAGCCCATACGGGAAAAATTGGAGATGGAAAAATTTTTGTGGTTAATTTAGAAAACGTTATTCGTATCCGTACAGGTGAAACCGATGAAGCTGCACTTTAAATTAAAACGTTAACAATTTTGCATTTGAAATCATTTGAGGAAATTATCATGTTAAAAAGATCTTCTCTTTTTTTAGGACTGCTTTTTTCAAGCTCAGCATTTTCACAAGAGCTATCAATTGTAGATAAAGCGGATAACGGCTTTATGATGCTAAGCACGGCTTTGGTTCTTTTTATGTCAGTACCTGGCATTGCACTTTTTTATGGCGGACTATTACGTTCAAAAAACGTGCTTTCTATGCTATCACAAGTTTTGGTTACATTTTCATTGATTTCTGTTTTATGGGTTTTATATGGTTACTCGTTAACTTTTGGTCAAGGTGGGTGGTTTTTTGGCAATTTAAAACAAATTTTGTTAACAGGTATCGGTATTAATGACGTATTTGGTAGCATTAATGAGTATATCTGGATTGCTTTTCAAGGATCATTTGCATGCATTACCTGTTGTTTAATTTTAGGTGCATTTGCCGAACGAATCCGTTTTTCTGCTGTACTGATTTTTATGACTCTTTGGTTTACTTTTGCATACATTCCTATGGCGCACATGGTTTGGGGCGGAGGCATACTCGGTGAAGAAGGCGCGCTCGATTTCGCTGGCGGCACGGTTGTACACATTAACGCCGCTGTAGCAGGGCTTATTGGCGCTTATTTACTTAAAAAACGCATGGGCTATAACAAAGAGCCATTAAAACCATTTAATTTACCATTAGTTTATATCGGTGCGGCAATTCTTTATATAGGTTGGTTTGGTTTTAATGCTGGTTCAGCAACGCAAGCGGACGAAGTTGCAGGGCTTGCATTTATCAACACCGTCATTGC
>DWNT01000001.1:0-52634 GCA_018250535.1 Caltoris sirius fusca | reverse complement strand
TGATTGGATGGAACAATATAATCGAGAAAGACCACATGAATCACTGAATAATATGACGCCATATGAATATCGAAATGTGGCATAAATTATTCTACGAGATATCTGTGTTATAAATGGGGTATTTACATGAATGCCTTAATTTAATCGGAAATTAGTCTACTAATTATCACTATAGCCTAAGCTACGTAAAGCACGTTCGTCGTCAGCCCAACCAGCTTTGACTTTAACCCATAATTCAAGATGAACTTTATTATCAAAGAAAGATTGCATATCTTTTCTCGCTTCAATACCGATTTTTTTAATTTTTTGACCTTGATTGCCGATAACCATTTTCTTTTGACCATCGCGTTCAACTAAAATCAAACCATTAATCCGATACATCCCTGTTTCTTCATCAACTTTAAATTGTTCAATTTCAACAGTGACTGAGTAAGGTAATTCATCGCCTAAAAAACGCATTAATTTTTCGCGAATAATTTCAGATGCCATAAATCGTTGCGAGCGATCGGTAATATAATCTTCTGGGAAATGGTGAGCACCTTCAGGCAAATGCTTTTTCACGATTGTTTTAATAATATCGACCCCTTCACCCGTTTCGGCACAAATTGGCACAACACTGAGAAAATCAATTTTTTGGCTAATTTCTTGAATATGAGGGAGCAATTTTGTTTTATCTAATACATTATCAATTTTGTTGATAACAAGTAGCACTGGGCATTTGCAATCTTTTAATTTGTTAACAACCATTTCATCGTCATCATTCCAGTGTGTGCCTTCAATAACAAAAATAACCAATTCGACATCGCCAATTGAGCTACTTGCTGCACGATTCATCAACCTATTAATTGCGCGTTTTTCTTCTATGTGTAGACCTGGCGTGTCAATATAAATGGTTTGATCATTATCTTGAGTATCAATACCCATAATTCGATGACGCGTTGTTTGTGCTTTACGAGAAGTAATTGATATTTTTTGGCATAATAGCTGATTAAGCAAGGTAGATTTGCCGACATTAGGTCGCCCTACTATGGCAACAAACCCACAACGTTGTACTGTTTTTGACATTATTTTATACCTAATTGATTTAATGCAGCTTGCGCTGCGGCTTGCTCAGCTTTACGTCGACTTAATCCTTTGCCTAAATATTCATTGTTATCGTTTTCTAACTTACACTGAATTAAAAATTCTTGCTCGTGATTATTGCCTGTTACTTCTAAAATTAAATATAAAGGACGCGGTTGTCGAATACCTTGTAAATATTCTTGCAGCCGTGTTTTAGAATCTTTTTGTTTAATATTCGGATTAATTTGCGCTAAACGAGATTGATACCACTTTAAAATCAAATGTCGAATGGTTTCGATATCACTATCTAAATAAACAGCACCAATAATCGCTTCAACGGCATCAGCGATAATCGATTCTCGTCGAAATCCGCCACTTTTTAATTCACCTTGACCTAAGATTAGCCAGTCACCTAAATTGAAATCTTTGCCGATAACGGCAAGCATGCTGCCACATACAAGGCTTGAACGCATTTGGCTTAAATCACCTTCATCAACTTGTGGAAATTGGCGAAAAAGTGCATCAGCAATCACGAAACTTAAAATGGAATCACCTAAAAACTCTAGCCGCTCATTGTGCACTTTATCCGCACTGCGATGAGTTAATGCGTGTTCCAGTAATGATTGATCTTTAAAGTGATAACCTAACGCGTCTTGCAGTTTACTTAACTCTTTCATCATAACCATTGTTTTTAATGAATTCCACCAATACGACTAAAGCGAATACCCGTCGGCCATTCATCAGGTTGTTTTTCAAAACTAATCCAAATAGCGGATGCTTTGCCAACAAAATTTTGCTCGGCAACAAATCCAAAATAACGGCTATCGGCACTATTATCTCGATTATCTCCCATCATAAAATAATGATTTTCTGGCACAATCCATGTAGCCATGGTTTGCCCATTTTGTCGATAATAATAAGCTGGATTTTCAGGTTTGCTTGGCGTCAATAAAATTGTATGTGTGATGTCACCGAGTTTTTCCTTACGTGATTTCATATCGAAAACCGTTGCTGAATCTAAACCAGTTTCTTTATTGTATTGCTGTAATGTATAAAAACTCGGGTGGTTATTAAATGTTTTATAGACTTCTCGCCAATGGCTATTTTGTAATTCACTATAATGTAAATCAAGAGGTTCAGAACGCTGTCCTTGACAATTTTCATCGGTTATTTGGCAAGCGGGATAAATTAGTAATTTTTTCTCTTCTGTTGAATAGATGATTTTATCGCCTGGCAAACCAACAACACGTTTAATTAGATCCATTTGAGGCTCATCAGGGTGCTTAAATACGGCTAAGTCTCCGCGCTGAGGTTTACCCGTTGGAATGATAATGCTATTGGTAATCGGGTTACGTAATCCATATGAATATTTTTTTACCGCAATGAAGTCACCAATTAAAAGTGTTTTCATCATTGAACCTGATGGAATTTGAAACGGCTCGATCATAAAAGAACGAATCATAAACACAACAAAAAGCACAGGAAAAAACGAGCCTAACCCTTCAGCAATAGTGTTAGGTTTGCCTGCTTCTGCTAGGATTTTACCGTCTATTTGTCCATTACTTTGGGTTCGAATAAACTCAACTTTACGTTGTCTTGCTGGTTTCCATCTAAATTTTTCTAGTGACCAAAAAATACCAGTAATTAAAGTGGCAATGGTTAATATAATGGCAAAAAGTCCAGCCATAATTGTTCCTCTCTAACGAATTAATCTTTTCCTACGTGCAAAATAGCTAAAAATGCTTCTTGTGGTAATTCTACATTACCGACTTGTTTCATTCGCTTTTTACCTTCTTTTTGCTTTTGTAAGAGCTTTTTCTTACGGCTAACATCACCGCCATAACATTTTGCTAGCACGTTTTTACGAAGCTGTTTTACTGTAGAACGCGCGATAATATGGTTACCAATTGCTGCTTGAATCGCAATATCAAATTGTTGTCTTGGTATGATCTCTTTCATTTTTTCAACCAGCTCTCGTCCACGATAAGACGAATTACTTCGATGTGTAATTAATGCCAATGCATCAACCCTTTCACCGTTAATAAGTACATCAAGCCTGACCATATCAGCTTCTTGAAAACGTTTAAAACTATAATCTAGCGATGCATAACCTCGAGATGTTGATTTTAACTTATCAAAAAAGTCTAGCACCACTTCAGTCATTGGAATTTCATAAGTTAATGCGACTTGATTGCCGTGATAAACCATATTAGTTTGTACGCCGCGTTTTTCTACGCAAAGCGTAATAACATTACCTAAATAGGTTTGCGGAACAAGAATGTTACATTCTGCAATCGGCTCTCGTAATGCTTGAATGTTATTTATCGCTGGCAATTTAGACGGGCTGTCGACATAAATGGTTTCATTGGTTGTGGTCAATACTTCATACACCACTGTTGGCGCGGTGGTAATCAAATCAAGATCATATTCTCGTTCTAATCTTTCTTGGATAATTTCCATATGAAGTAATCCAAGAAAACCACAACGAAAACCAAAGCCTAATGCGCCTGAATTTTCTGGTTCATAAAACAGTGACGCATCATTTAAACTTAATTTTCCTAATGCATCACGGAAAGCTTCATAATCATCTGAACTGATTGGAAACAATCCTGCATAAACTTGCGGCTTAACTTTTTTGAATCCTGGTAACGGTGTTTCTGCAGGATGACGCGCTGACGTTAATGTATCGCCAACTGGCGCGCCTAAAATATCTTTAATGGCACAAACAACCCAACCGACTTCACCACAGTTTAATTGTTCTTTATCGATTTGTTTGGGGGTAAATATACCTAAGCGATCCGTGTTATAAGTCATTCCTGTACTCATTACTTTTATCTTATCGCCTTTGCGTAATATGCCATTTTTAATTCTGATTAATGAGACAACGCCTAAGTAGTTATCAAACCAAGAATCAATAATTAAAGCTTGAAGTGGTGCTTCAGAATCACCTTCTGGTGAAGGGATTTCTTTTACTAATCTTTCCAACACATCTTCAACGCCAACACCTGTCTTTGCTGAGCATCGCACAGCATCTGCTGCATCAATGCCGACAATGTCTTCTATTTCTTCTGCAACCCGCTCAGGCTCTGCGGCAGGCAAATCAATTTTATTTAATACCGGAACCACTTCAAGATTCATATCAAGTGCGGTATAACAGTTAGCTAACGTTTGAGCTTCTACACCTTGACCAGCATCAACAACCAATAATGCGCCTTCACAGGCAGCAAGTGATCGGGAAACTTCATATGAAAAATCGACATGCCCTGGCGTATCAATAAAATTGAGCTGATAAACTTGTCCATCTTTTGCATGATAATCTAAGGTCACGCTTTGCGCTTTGATGGTAATGCCGCGTTCACGTTCAAGATCCATCGAATCAAGCACTTGGGCTGCCATTTCTCTTTCAGAAAGACCACCACAAATTTGAATAATCCGATCTGATAATGTCGATTTACCATGATCTATATGAGCGATAATTGAAAAGTTGCGAATATTTTTATTCATAAAAATAATAATTTGTTTTAGTTATATGACAATGACAATTTAAATGACATTTAAACATTAAGTCATGATTTAAACAATAATAAAAATAAAGAAAGGCATTCTACACATTAATAACAATTAAGCATAGTTTTATTGAGAATTTTGCGTAATATTTTGTACAATTCGTTCAATCGTGATTAAAGGTAAATCTCCGATAATCATTACATCAAAATCATTAACATGAGTTGAAAAAATCGTCCTTTCACCAATTTTTATGATTTTATTTGGTTGTTTTAAGTCATTTTCGGAAATGGTGATGGCGAATGAAAATATACCATCGGTAAAAAACTTTGTGGTTGTATTTGCGTTATAAAAACTCACGTTATAGGTAGGAATTTCATTAAAACCTTCTGGTATCCAAGCTATTTTCCATTTATTTAATGGATTTCTCTGTTCTTCAATAGCTAATAAGATTGGAATATCTCTATTATCAATTAAACTCCTCTCTTTCGCTTTATCAAAATTTAAATTTAAACTCACGACTTTTAACTGCTGAATTAATTCATTATGAAGATTAAACAAATCAATACGAATAGGTAGCAAAGTTTCAGTGTCAATCCAAATCACATAATGATAGCGATCTTTATTTTTAGCAACGACTTTAACGAGCTCAGCACTACGATTAGCCGTTCTCATTTTGCCTAATAAGATAAAATCATAAACATGAGCGATTTGATTCAAATCACTGTAAATAATATCTGGGAAGGCTTCTGTAATTCGAGAGCTGGCAATTGAAAAAGAAGAATTATTCGTTTGAAAATAAGCGGTTATACCATTATGTAAAATGATCTCTTTGAGTGGACCTTCTAAATAAGCAAGACGCGCGGAAACACCATTTTTTGTGCTTGAACCAAAATGGCTATATTCAAAAGTCGCGCTTTCTTGATTGTTATTTTGTAAGGTAAAGTAAATTTGATAGTCAAGTTGATTAACCGCTTGGTTCATCTTTTGCAAAAGCATTAATGCTTTATTTTCATCTTGCGCAAATGCGGTTTTAGGTATGCATTGAAAAAACACCATGACAGGCAATAGCAAAAAAAGGGGGAATAATCCCTTTTTATCCGATTTTATCTGCAACCTTGGATAATTGATTTTCATTTTTTATTATTTAATGCGTGTTTAATCTTTTTTGTAATTCATAATCTTGAATCAATAATCTAATTTTATCATTTTCTTGCTTATCGGGTAATTGTCTATTGTTACGTTGTTCATCATTGTTTTGTTGAACGCCGCCAACGGGAGAAACCGTAACACCAACAGGAACCGTATTGAATATAGGCACATCAGCATCGCTTGATTTTGCTTGATAATATTGCACGCCGGTAATAATTCCAAGTGTAACGCATGCCGCTAAACCAACTTGGCTGACTTTTATCGCAACATCTTTTAGTCGAATCCAAAACAGGTTATCTAGCTTTGGCATTGAGATTTGATTGATTTTAGGTTGTTCCGTTGTGACCGTTTCGTATAATTTTTTATTCGCAATCGATTCGGCAACATTATTAGAAACATCTAGCGTTAAACAACATGAGTGTAATTTCCCCCGCATCGCCTCTCTTGCAATATGATAGCGATGCCAACATGCTTTCAAATTTTTTTCGTGAAAAACGGATTCAATGGCATCATGATCTATAGCTTCACCATCCATAAATGAGGAAATGAGTTCTTTCTTTTCTTGTTGCATAATCGGCCCTTAAATTAAGATCAATTTCACGTTACACCTTTGCAAAAGTTTTGACTTTAACCAATAATTGGTTTTAGCTTATTATCAATGATTTCACGAGCTCTAAATATCCGCGATCTCACCGTACCAACTGGCGTATTCATAATCTCTGCGATTTCTTCGTAACTTAAACCTTCAATTTCACGTAGTGTTATCGCTTCTTTTAAATCATTAGGTAAAGACTCAATCGTTGCAAAAACAACCGTTTCCACCTCTTTGGAAAAAAGCAAATTTTCAGGATTATCCTGATCTCTTAAATTGGTTGCACCTTCATAGCTTTCTGCTTCATTTGCATCAATATCTGATGATGGCGGTCTTCTTTTTTGAGCAATTAAATAATTTTTTGCTGTATTGACCGCAATTCGATACAACCAAGTATAAAAAACACTTTCTCCCTTAAATGAATCTAATGAACAATAAGCTTTAATAAAACTTTCTTGAACGACATCTGTTATTTCAGAGGCTAATACATAGCGAGAAACTAAATGCGCTAATTTATTTTGATAGCGAACGACTAACAAATTAAACGCATTTTTATCGCCGTTTAGCACTCGATCAACTAACACTTGATCTGCTATAGGTTCATTCATTTCAGGCCATTCCTCATTATTTTTTTAACCACTTTTTGGCCTAAAACTAAAATTATGCACACTAGTAGTTAGAGTTCAAATCGATTAAAAAGTTCCAACTATTTTAATCGAATTTTTCCGATTAAAAATAGTTAATTTTATTTTATATGATTGTATCTTATCCTTAATCCTGATTCTCAAGAATATGACAAACAATGTTTATTACTCATATAGTCAACGTGCATTAATTTAGTGGATAAATTTCTTTTTTTCCTGAGTCATGGCGAGTAATTTGATAAAATTGTGGGAGATTAAAATTTACTGAATTACTCGTTGAAAAACTAAAACGGTCGTCTGACAGTGTATAAAAATTATTAATATCTTTAACCATATTATTTTTATTCCCATTACAATTATAATAAATTTCGACTTGGTTATTTTCGTTTAAAATATAAAGGTCAAAGCCAGTTGAGGTATCTTCAAAAAAGAATTGGATAATACCTTCAGAGGCAACGCTGTCTATTTCTTTAGGTAATTCATTCGTCTGATCTAGCATATTTAATGCTCTGCCTTGAACTTTGTGATTAGATACAGCGCCATAGAAATCAATGGCGTTTTCAAATTGATGAAACGATACGCCTAAGCGTTCAAAAAATAGATACCAAGATGAACCATTAATTCGTAACGGTTTCACTTGTGTCGAATTGTTTTGGTTCGTGGTTAAGCGCAGCTCAATACAATCATAAATACGTTCTTTGATTTTATTTTTTATCTCTTCGTGTAAAAATGGGGTATAACAAAATACTTCAATGGCATCAGGTAAGTCGGCATCTTTATGCATGCTATTTAGTAATGCTTTTAACGCATCAAGAAAACAAAGATTGCCAGAAAAATGCAGCACCCTGATTTCATTCCAAGAATTACGATAAAGTAAGTCAATCGTTCTCACTAAACTCAACTCTTGATGCCCATAATTTAAAATATTGTCAGTCGCATCAAATTCAAAACAATCAGGAACTACAGGATCATTTTCAAGATTCAATATAATGGCTAATTGACGAATTTCACTGGGACTAGACAGTGAGACCTCTGAAGCTGGCGCGACTGTTTTTGGAAAATAACGCTTAAGATCTCCAATCAACTCTTTTATCTTAGTTGTATCCTGCCTTGCGCCACTGTAACAAAAAATATCAGTCGAATCAGAAATAAGACCGTTAAAGTAACACCAACCAACTAATTTGGCTAAATGATTACTATATTCAAGGTGTTGATGGCTAACAATATCTTTAAAGGTGGGTTGTTGATTATAAACATACCAGCCAGCGCGATTAACTCTGCCTTCTTGAACGTGGATAAATGTTAACGATTTTTCGCTTAAATTATTAGAAATATTCAAATTTAACGTTGTAATTTTACTCGGTAAAACTTCAAATTCTGCATATAATTTTCGCGTTAATATGGTGAGATCTTGAGGGCTAATCAAGGCATCTAAATTGTTACGACGACCAAAATTTAATAGTTTTCGGTATCCTATCATCATTGTATTGAGTAACAATTCATGTATTTCTTTAACTTCTTCTATTTTCCAAGTTTGATAGGCATCTAACTTTTTAATCAATTGCTCATTCCAACCCCATGACTCGACAAGATCGCTCAGCACCTTTCTACGCCAAGATGGTGATGAAGTTGGAATGGATAACTTTTCATTCACTTTTAGATAAAAGCAAGTTCTGACAAATTGTAAGCGTTCATCATCATTTGTCTCTATCAAGTATGCGGTGATGCGTTCTAATAGCATATAATAAGAATCTAAATGGCTATTTTTTAATTTTCCCGTATGTAAACATCGCTTCATATCATACGCGATAGGATTATTTTCTGGATAGGTCCAAGAATAGGATTCTAATAATAGTGTTTTTAGAACTGACTTAAAAGGCGAATCAATACTTTTATAAAGTTGCCATAAGCTTGCGCCAAAATATTCTTTAGCCGACAATTCAATGAGTGATCCAAAATCAATCCATTCTTCACGGTTAATGGCGTTGTCTTTAATTAACGCATCAACACATTCATGATAAGAGGAGTAATTAATACCATTAATCGTAAAATCAGAGGGGATGACAAACCATAATAATAATTTTCCTGAAAGTAAGTTTGCCGAGCGATAAAATTCCTCAAGTAATAACATATGCTGAGCTGAACCGCAATTTTCACCAATTAAGCATTCATGATTATTGTCAATAAAGCGATCAACTCTGACGACAAATAGGGTCAATTTGACATGAATCTCTTTCGCCCATGCTTCAATCAATCGACATTTTTTTTCTAATGCTCGTTTACGATCTTCTGATAAACTGTTTTCAATGCAGATCCATATATCTAAATCAGATTCTAGTGATTGCCCAATAGAACAAGTGCTTCCCATTGAATACAATGCAGATATATCGGTTGCCGTTGTGGTCGATGAAGCGTTGATCTGTTCGTCTGAAAATGCAAAACGGCATTTTAAGAGCGTGTTGATTTCGCTGCTAGATTGATAATTGAAAATACCTTGAGGGGTATCTTCTTGAATATAACCGGGTAAATTAGGATGATGATAATGTAAAAGCGAAGGTAACAGTAAAAAAACATTTTGAAATGCTTCAGGCATGCCAAATAAGGCTCGCTCCCGTTTAAGGTAAGCAAGATCTTCAAGCTCTTTTTTTATGTTATTGATATAATATCGCATGATCTCATTCAATTAAAACTGTGAACCAGCGCACATTTTTAATCTAACATTTTATTGTTATTCAGTAAAGATAGCATCGATTTTTAACTATAATCAGATCAACGCATATGATAACTATTGAAAATATTATTCAACAGCTTAAAGAACAAAAAGCATCAATACCAGAGCGCAAGCATGCTGCGGTGCTGATACCTATCATTAATATCGATAATGAATTACATTTGCTGTTTCAAGTCCGTTCTTTACAATTAAAATGGCAACCTGGTGATGTCTGCTTTCCAGGGGGACATATTGAACCGTTTGATCTCACACCTGAAGAGGCGGCAAAAAGAGAAACATGTGAAGAACTCGGCATTACTTTTAATGATATTACCATTTTAGGCTCTTTGCCGCGATTGATATCTGAGCTGGGATTTGAAATATCCCCCTTTGTAGGGGAAATCGCATCAATCAAAAAAATCGCCATTAATACCGACGAAGTGCAAAAAATTTTTACTGTGCCAATTAAGTGGTTATTCAACAACCCACCAATTCAATCATCAATACAAGTAGCCAATAAACCGTCAGATGATTTCCCTTTTCACCTGTTACCCAATCGTGAAAAAAATTGGCAAAAAAAATCGGAATATCCTGTTTATTTTTACCATTACAATGAATATGTTATTTGGGGATTGACCGCTAAGCTTGTTAATTTATTTTTAAGTGCTATTGATAACAATGAGGCAAGTAATAAATGATCTTCGTTGTAATTTAGATGAAAAAAGCAGGATAAATCTTTATTTATACTGCTTTTTATTACAATTATTTATCTGATAAGATTTTTGATTTTTCAATACAGCTGGTAACCGCATCAATGACAGAAGGTCTAAAACCTGTTTGTTCTAACGTTCTTACCGCCTCAATGGTTGTACCGCCTGGCGAACAAACCATATCTTTTAACTCACCTGGATGTTTACCTGTTTCAAGCACCATTTTGGCTGAACCCATCACCGTTTGAGCTGCAAATTTATAAGCTTGTGCTCTTGGCATACCAGCAAGAACCGCCGCATCAGCCATTGCTTCAATAAACATAAAAACATAGGCAGGCGCAGAGCCACTGATTCCTGTTACCGCGTGAATTAAATATTCAGGCACCACTTCAGATTTTCCAAGATTATTGAAAATGGCTGAAATTACCTCTAATTCACTTTTTGTCACATTTTTATTTTCAGTTAATGATGACATGGCTGCGTTAACTAACGCTGGGGTATTTGGCATAACACGAACAATTTTATACCCTTCTCCTAATGATTTTTCCATCGTTTCAATTGTAACGCCCGCCGCAATTGAAACAATAATAACGTCTTTAGATAGCTTAGGTTTAATGGTTTGTAATACGTTAGGGACAACATTGGGTTTTACTGCTAAAAATAAAATATCAGAAGCGGTTGCCGCATGAGTTTCTGAATCAGCCGCATTAATGTTTAACTCTTTGCTTAACTGTTTTACTTTATCTTGCATAATATCAAAGACAGTAATTTGCTTAGCATCAACCATGTTACTCGATAATAAGCCTTTAATTATTGCCAGTCCCATATTGCCTGAACCGATAAATCCGATACGTTGTTTCATCGTACTTAGCTCCATTTAATCATATTTTAAATTCAATCTATGAAGCAAAGTGCGCTTCATAACCCTAAATCTATTTCTTGCTTTTACTTGCCGGCCTCTTTTTTCTTTAAGCCTAATATTTCAGGTTTATTAACCACAATAATACCTAAACAAACTAAAATTAGGCCAATCGTGAGCGGCATTGTAAATTCATCTTGCCCAATTGCGATAGCAAGTAAACTTCCTGATACTGGCATAAAGAATTTATACATGGACACTTCACCAATTTTGGCATATTGAACAACCCAATACCAAAGCCCAAATGCAACACTCGAAAGCAGAGCAAGAAAGATCAGTAATACAATGCCAAGTGTTGTCCAATGGATTAAATGTAAACTTCCGCCCATAAAAATACCAATCGCAAATAATACAATTGATCCTATCAGTAAATTCCAACCTGTCATCACAAATACAGGTAATGTCGAACCAATAGATCTTGCTTGCATCATACCAATGGCAGCGACCAATCCATACAGCAACATAAATCCATCACCTAATAGGTTAAAACTAAATAACTGTGAAATATTTGTTGTTGGTTTTGTAATATTAACAATGACAAGTCCAGCAAACCCAAGAATTAAGCCAACCCATTTCGCACTATTCATGCGATCATTTTTGTAAGCAAAATGCGCCAACAAAATGGAAAAAAAGATCGAACCTTGCGCTAAAACTGTTGATTTAATGGTAACCGTATTAACAAGCCCAATATTAAAAAAGAAATAAGCTGCGGTCGTACTGACTAACCCCATTGAAGTCACATCAAACCATTGTTTTTTAGTTACCGCAAACACATTTTGCTTCATCATTGCTGCCATGATTAATGTCATTATTCCAGCAATAAAAAATCTTAAACTAATTGCGGTTAACACTTGTCCGTTATAATCATCACCGAGTATTGACGGGTCTAAATTCATTTCTTCATACATTACTTTTACTAATGGAAATGGCGTTCCCCATATCGCATTAACAAAAATAGAAGTCAACGCCAATAGTAAAGCACTAGGCGCTATTTTTTTAGCCATATTATTCATATTGAGATCCTTTAATTTTAAATTTGAACATAGCTAAATATTTATTCACTAAATGCTTAGCTATGTCCAAACTTGATTTATTTGTTATTTTAGTAAATCAATTTTGGCTAATATAAAAATGGATGCGTTATTAAATCATAATTGGATACATTATTAAAGCGTCACGTGTTACATTTTTATCAATATTAACTATCAAATAAAAAATGACGACTTAATCTATTGATTATATTTTAATAAGCTTTCTTTGGTCGATTGAATATGCTGTTCAAGAAGTTCTGAAACTCGGTGGCTATCTTTATTCTTACAGGCATCAAGTATTTTTTTATGCTCTAAATTTACCATAGCAATATCAGTGGCATTACTCATATCGAGATGAAAATGGGTGTAAGGCGATGAAGTGCTCATGCAATAAAGTTTAATGAGCTCAGTTAATTTTTTATTTCCCGCTGGTTCGCATAAGCCAAGATGAAATAAGCGATTATACTCAGCCCACTCATTTGGCGTTTTTGCATTTTGATATTGTTCCAAAATAGAATCTAAATATTGTATGTTTTCTTTATTCATTTTAGGTACGGCAAGCTTTGCAGACCGGCATTCTAATGCAATACGAATATCAAGTAAGTCACAAAAATCAGCAATCGTTGGTGAACAAACAACGACACCAAAATTAAGTTTTGATTCAACGAGTCCTTCGATTTCTAGCTGCCTTAATGCCTCTCGAACAGGTATTCTACTAGCATTAAAGCGTTTAGCTAATGCGACTTGCCTTAATGGCGTGCCTGGGAAAATTTTTCCTGTTAAAATATCATTACGTAAATCATTTCTAATTTTATGTGATAACGATCTTTGATCTGGTATAGATTTCGTTATTCCCATTCTATCACTCACTATTATTATTGAAGTAAATTCGCCAGTTAAAAGGATTTTGACGAGTCAATTATTAGTTTAGCACAATTAACTATAACGATATGAACTACGAGAAAACATAAATTAATTATGTAAAAAGAGAATTAAAGAAAAGAAAATTTAAACTTATTCTGTCTAAATTGGCTGGGGCACCAGGATTCGAACCTGGGCGTGGCGGGATCAAAACCCGCTGCCTTACCGCTTGGCTATACCCCAACAACAGAGGATGATTAAACAAATGGTGCGGGTGGAGAGACTTGAACTCACACGCCTCGCGGCGCCAGAACCTAAATCTGGTGCGTCTACCAATTTCGCCACACCCGCGCGATATATCATGCTTAATCTTAATGGTGGCTACGACGGGATTTGAACCTGTGACCCCATCATTATGAGTGATGTGCTCTAACCAGCTGAGCTACGTAGCCATTCATTCGCAACGTCATAACCAACACTGCGAGGCGCATTATGCTTCTGTTGGAACAAATCGTCAACTGTTTTTTTATATATCTGTAAAAAAAATTTTTATCTGGTTAAGATGCAATCAGATAATGCCGTCTTTCTTAAATTTTGTAATTCAATATTAATATTTTTTCCTGTAATGCCTTGAGCTATAATTTTTTTAACTTCAACTTGGTTGGCTATTTGATAGGCTTGTTGAAGGTAAGCTCCTTGTGGGTAGTTAACTTGTTCATTATAATCAATTACATAATAAGCTTTACTGCCTATGATAAGTTGATTTAACCTGTGCGGATTTCGCCACACATCGATGTCATTTAACAGTGATAAAATTTGAGATGCGCTCAATGTGTCGATTGTATGCATTGTTCGCCAATATTTTTGAACCATAACGGCTGCTTTATAATAACGATTGGGTATTTTTAGTTTAGTGCATAATAATGTAATTGAATCGGCATCGTCCATCTGTGCACATAATACTGCAAACCGAATATTAAGATCATTGGTTAATAACGCCGCGCTTTGTAACGCTTTACTCACGGAATCATTAAATAATAAATTGGGAAATAATCGCTCTAATGCCCCACAATTTGATAAAACCTGAAAATAGACTTGAGGATTCTTTGTTGACAGGGCCTTTTCTGTCTCTTTCCATATTCTTTCCGCTGTTAAATAATCTATTTCGCCAGAAGTGACCATCTGTTGCATTAACAACGCTGTTTCATTGGCTATTTTGAATCCTAATTCATGATAACGAGCAGCAAAGCGAGCAACACGTAAAACACGTAATGGATCTTCTCGAAAGGCAGGGGAAATATGTTTTAAAATTTTTTGATTGAGATCTTCAATTCCACGATAAGGATCGATGAATTGCTCTTTATCATCCATTGCTATTGCATTAATGGTTAAGTCTCTGCGGAAAAGATCTTGTTCTAAGGTTACATTCTGACCAAAATCACAAATAAAGCCAGTATAACCTTTTCCTGATTTGCGCTCAGTACGTGCTAAAGCATATTCTTCGTGCGTTAAAGGGTGAATAAAAACGGGAAAATCTCGCCCGACTTGTTGATAGCCTTGTGATAAAAGCATTTCAGGCGTTGCACCGACGACAACCCAATCGCGTTCAGTCACCGGTAATTTTAATAACCTATCTCGAACAGCTCCGCCGACAAGATAGGTTTTAATTGAACTTAATGCATCCAACGTTCTTTTCTACGAGATGGCGCCATTATCGGTAAAAATAAACCTAAAATTATGCCACCAAAGCCGAGAATACCTCCATAAAGAAACCATTTAAAGACGACACTTTGCTTTTTCTCATCTACCACGAAAACCATTGAATCAATTTTGTTACTTTGATCGCGAACCTGTTTTTGAAGTTCATCATTTTGATTCATTAAATCTGAAATTTTTTGCTCTGCAATTTGCAATTTTTGAGTGTAATCATCAATTAGATTTTTTTGATAAGAGCCATCAACTTTCTTTTTATATTCTTCTAATTCTTCTTCTAATAAAGCAAGTCGCTCTTTTGCACCAGGTTGTTCACTAAGATCGGAACTAAGAATCCAAGATATGCGGCCTGTCGCATCCTCAATTCGGGTATATCTTCCACTGCTACTGACTTCAAGCACTTTGACTTTTTCACCAGATTTAACTGAACCTGAAAAAGCATATTCTGTACTCGGACCTCTCCTTAGGTAAATTCTTGCATCATCGGTAACATATTTTTCAAGCGCACTTACGTTAGACACAGCACCAATTAATAAAACGAGTGTGATAATGATTTGTTTTTTCATTGCATTTTAAATTAAGTTATTCCGTATTCACATATGATAACACAAAATAATTAACTTTCGCATAGCCATTTTTATTAAAGCTAAAAAATATGCATAATTTTCATACTATTTATGATGAATATGGCGTTTTTTTCTAAAATATGAGTTAATTGATTCCAATTTTATCCTTCAAATAACCGATCAAGTTGTTCAATTAACGCCTTATCGGGTAAATAATAAAAGATACCATTGTCAGGCATTCCTCGTAAAAAAAGGTAATAAACCCCGCCAAAATTTTTACTATAATCATAATCGGTTAACCGCTTTTTTAAAAAACGGTGTAGCGCTAAAGTATAAAGTTGATACTGAAGATCATAACGGTGTTCACACATCGTTTGAATTAATGATTGCTCTTGATAAGCGGCAACGGAATCCCCTAATTTATTTGATTTATAATCAATAATATAAAATTTACCTTTAGATTCAAATATCAAATCAATAAACCCTTTTAACATGCCTTTGACTTCTGCAAAATTGAGTGCAAAACATTGTCGCGATAAATCGTCATATTGTTTAGATAATTGATTAAATTCAGTCGCTGTAATAGTTTGTTTTATAGGTAAATAAAACTGAAATTCATGAATACAATTTTGTTGCAAAATATTTTTTAGTGCTAATTTTTCTTCCGTTAATGGTGTTGACAAAATATCATTAATCCAATTAATCAGTACGGGTTTCCATTCTTCTGATAAATCCAGTGTATTTAATATATCATGACTTAATTGAACAATATTATCGGCATTAATGTGCTCCATCATTTTATGTAATAAAGTTCCAACGTAAGCACCGGCTGGAAAGTGATGAATATCATATTGCTGAGTCATTGGTGAGGTTAAATAGTTTTCGTTCTCTTCTGTTGATATGTTTTCAATTGCTGAGCTTAAATTTAATCGATGATCGTTTTTTTGTAGTTCACTGTAACTGGTAACTCGCCACGTGGTTGACAAGCGGCGCATAAATTTTTTTGCCGATAACAAATCTTGTGATTTGTTTTGAGGCTCAAGTATTTTGATTGATTCGGATAAATCGACATGAATAAGATTGGCGATTTTATCCGCACTATTCAAATCATAATTAAGTAAGTAATCAATCGCTGACTGTCCTTTTTTTAATTTAGCAAGTCCAATGCTACAATGATAAATCGAACGCGTCATTGCAACATATAGTAGGCGCAAATCTTCTGCTAAGCACTCATTTTCAATTTGTTGCTTAATCTCATCGGTCAATTGCCAAGCATATTTAAGCTGATAATCATCATAGATGTCATGATAAAAACGAGTATTTGCAGTCCGATAATTAGCAACAAAAGGAAGCCAAACCAGTGGGAATTCTAACCCTTTTGATTTGTGAATCGTAATGATTTTTACTAAATTTTCATCGTTTTCCAATCGTTGTTCATGATTTTCTAAATTAAGATCAGGATGATTAATTTGCTTAGTTAACCAACGAATTAAGGCATGTGGTGAATCTAATTCATAAGAGGCTTCTTGTAACAATTCGCCCAGATGCATAAAGTTAGTTAATATTCGCTCACCATATTGGCGAGCGAGGATATTTTCTGCCAAATGACGTTTTTTCATCATATTTCTTAACATGACTAAAACGCCATAGTTCAACCATAGCATTTGATAGTGTTTAAATTCTTCAACCAAAGCTTCCCATAATGTTTGCTCTTCAATAAGACTTTCGATTTGTGGCATTGAAAGTCCGATAAATTGAGTCATTATTGCTGAGCGTAATGCACTTTCGTTTTCGGGAATCAATGTCGCCTGTAATAAACTCAAAAGTTCTTTCGCCTCAAAAGAATCAAAAACACTATTGTGATTAGATAAGTAAACACTTTGTATGCCAGAACACATCAATTGTTGCTGCATGATTTCCGCTTCTTTTTTATTTCGAACTAAAATTGCGATATCAGATGCAGTAACCGCTCGCTGCTCTTGGGCGGAATTGACTAACATTGATGCGTCGGATAACCATGTGACGATTTGGTTGGCACAACATTTTGCCATCGCATTCAAATAATCATCAACATTGCTACATTCATCTGGCAACAAATACACATTAAGTGCATCAATCGTTTCACCGTTAATTGTAAACGCTTTTTGGTGATTTTTATCGGCCACTTTCATTGCTAAAAAAGGAATATTTTCAAACACAAAAGGGTTTTTATTGTTTGCAAAAAGACAATTAACAGCATGAACCATCGCTTTTGATGAGCGCCAATTCATATCCATTGTAAAATAATTATTTCCTGTTGAGCGTTTAGCTTGCAAATAAGTAAAAATATCGGCCCCACGGAAACTATAAATGGCTTGTTTAGGATCACCGATAAATAACAGTCCTGAATTACTTTGATGTGGATAAATACGATTAAAAATTTGATATTGAATGGGATCCGTATCTTGAAATTCATCAATCATGGCAACGCAAAATTTTGTTGCAATATTTTTTGCTAATGCGTCACCATATTGGCTTTTTAATGCGCGATTAAGTAATAAAAGTAAATCGTCAAATCCAATTTCGCCACGTTTAACTTTTTCATTATGAATCGATTGATTCACGATGGCCGCAATATGACTTAAAAATTGGCTTTCTAGATCAAGAGATGAAGCCAATAAAGCCTCAATTTTTTCAAAAAGAAAATGAGAAGGTCTATTTTTTCCTGTTTTGGTTTTTTCGTTTAAAACTGATTGGCTAAAATAATTTAGTGCGGCAGGAAGATTAAAATCAAGTGTTGCGGTTTCCGCCCAATGTGAGACTTTGGTGACCCAATTAGGTAAATTTCGGCTACTATAAGATTGTTTACTGACATCCGACTTTGTAATAAGTTCAACAATTTCATGGCTGCACTCTTTCCATTGTTGTTTTATTTCATTAATTTTTTGCAAGTTTTTGTGATAAAAACCATTCATTTCTGTAATAAGGTCGATCTCGGAATAAGGTTCGCTAACAGATTCAACTTTTAAAAACGGGTTAAGAGCATTTAATAGCGATATGGGATCTTGCCAAGATTGTAAAACAAGGTAAGCCAACGGTTTCGCTAATGGGGTAAAATATGTCCGCCAAAAATCCTCAACCATTTGTAAACGAAGTTGCTGTTCGTCTGCAACTAATGTTTGATTAAATAAAATCCCCGATTCAAAAGCGTGCGTTGTGAGTACTCGTTGACAAAAACTGTGAATGGTATAAATAGCCGCTTCATCTATTGACTGTAAAGCTTCAGTTAAAATGGCAATTGCTTTTTGGTGGTCTAAAATCAGATCGATAAGCTGTTGATAGTTAGCATCATGATGACTACCTGTTAATAACCCCATTCGTAATTGGTAAATATTGAGCCTAATTCGAGAACGCAGCTCTTCTGTTGCTGCTTTTGTAAAGGTCACCACTAAGATTTCATCGACTTTTAACGTTCTTGTGTAACCATTTTCACCGATACCGAGAAGTAATCGAAGGTAAATAAAGGCAAGAGAATGGGTTTTCCCTGTTCCAGCTGATGCTTCAATTAATACCCTGCCTGTTAAAGGTAATGACAGAAGATCAAATTTTTTTATTGCGACTGATGAAACCATTCTAGCGTTCCTGTACCTTTTAAAGGCAAGTTAACACATGCAATTGCTGCTGTTGAAAACATCGGTGGTTCCACATCAGGGCAAAGTTCATTAACCAAATAACCAACCAGCGGTAAATGAGAAACAATAATAACGTTATCAATACCATTTGATGACAGCATCATTAATTTATCTGAAATATTCGATGGCGTTCCACTAGGAACAAGCGAATCATCAGTTTCGACTTGCAATATTGCGGTGTACAAAGATAATTCGTTTAATGTTTGTTGCGCACGCAAATAAGGACTGACGAGTCCCAACTCAAATTTAAAACCCTGCTCTGTTAGCCATTTCCCCATTTGGCGAGCTTGACCCTCGCCATGAGATGTTAAGGCTCGATTCGAATCCGATGAAGCAGAAAACCCAGCTTCACCATGACGCATAATACAAATTTTCATACAATCCTATTAACGTAGTTTTAATTGAAAAATCAAGCTCTCTGCACCACAGCAAAAAGTAAATTGTGCAACTAAGTTAAATCCGTGTTCTGTTTTATCAATTGCACTCACAATTTTACAAGGGTCTGATTCGATATCGTTTGCTGCTTGTATCAATTCTGATAGTTTGTTTTGCGCTTCAAGCTCAGTTGTAAATAGATTTTCATAGTTAACGGTGCAATCGTCATTATCAATGATATTGCCAACGTCAACACAACAACATGCTGCTGTTTCATTTGCTTTAGATTTATTTAGTGCATTCGCCATTCTTTCAACCCTTTTCGTTAATTGCTTTTTTAAGCTAGTATACCCTTGTTCTTTTCACAGCGCAAAAAACACCTTAATGGTGAATCCTTGCTTAAGATATCATTAATGCTCTTCGTTAAGCCACTTTGCAACTTGTTTTGCAAAATAAGTTAATACGCCATCTGCTCCTGCTCGTTTAAAGCAAAGTAACGATTCTAAAATCGTACTTTTTTCATCTAACCAACCATTTTGAGCTGCCGCCATGATCATCGCATATTCTCCTGATACTTGATAGGCAAACGTTGGCACGGCAAAAGTATCTTTAACGCGCCGAACCATATCTAAATAAGGCATTCCTGGTTTTACCATCACCATATCTGCACCTTCTGAGATATCTTGATAAACTTCCTGCAATCCCTCATCACTATTTGCTGGATCAAGTTGATAGTTTCTCTTATTACCATTTTTAAGATTTTTTGCTGACCCTACCGCATCACGAAATGGTCCATAAAAACAAGAGGCGTATTTCACTGAATAAGCCATAATTTGCGTATTAACTAACCCTTGAGACTCGAGTTCATCACGGATCGCACCTATTCGCCCATCCATCATATCGCTAGGAGCGATGATATCTACGCCTGCATGAGCCTGAACAAGTGCTTGGCGCACAAGGGTTTCTATCGAAATATCATTTTGTACATAACCCGTTTTATCGGTGATACCATCTTGCCCATGAATCGTATAAGGATCTAATGCCACATCGGTTAAAATTCCCAGTTCAGGGATCGCTTTTTTTAAAGCACGAACGGCTCTAGGAACTAAACCCTGTTCGTTATATGCTTCTTCTGCTAACAATGATTTTTTATCGTGAGCAATTGCTGGAAATAAAGATAAAACAGGAATACCTAATTTAGCGACCTGCTCGGCTTCTTTTAGTAAAACATCTAAACTCATTCGATTTACATTCGGCATAGATGGAATTGATTCTGTAATATTTTTGCCTTCAACAATAAAAACGGGGTAAATTAAATCATTAACACTAAGCTGATTTTCAGCAACCAATCTGCGACTAAAATCATGTGTACGATTTCGACGTAAACGTCGTTCGGGGTATTGTCCTGTCATAAAAGGGGGCATTTTCATTCCTTAGCTATTAATTAATATTTTTATATTATCAGGCGACATAGTTAGATTGGCAAATTAATTTAGCCACTTGCAATAATTCTATTTTTTACTTTACAAATTCGATCTGTTAGCGGTAAAATTGCGAACTAAATTTTATTTACTCCCGTAATATTAAATAACCTTGAGGTGAGAGGCACATGCCAGTAATTAAAGTACGTGAAAATGAACCTTTCGATGTAGCATTACGTCGTTTTAAACGTTCTTGCGAAAAAGCAGGAATTTTAGCTGAAGTTCGTAATCGTGAGTTTTACGAAAAACCAACAACAATTCGTAAACGCGCTAAAGCATCAGCAGTTAAACGCCATGCTAAAAAATTAGAAAGAGAGAATGCACGCCGCACTCGTCTGTACTAATATTCATATTTAAATTCATTTTTTAATATAAATTTTAAACAAGCCGTACAATAAGATACGGCTTGTTGTGTTTAAAAAATTAATTACATCACATGAAAGGCTTAATTCCTCGCGATTTTATTATAGACTTAATTGCTCGCACCAATATATTAGATGTGGTGGGTAAGCGTGTTAAGCTTAAAAAACAAGGCAATAATCATTTTGGTTGTTGTCCTTTTCATGATGAAAAAACAGGTTCTTTTTGTGTCAATGAAAAAAAACAGATTTATCACTGTTTTGGTTGTGGTGTATCGGGTTCAGTTGTTGATTTTCTAATGAAATATGATCGGCTTGCATTTCCTGAAGCCATTGAGGAATTAGCTGATATACAGGGCATTCGGGTTCCTTATACCGATAGTCGCAATGATCAAACAAAACATCTAGAAGCAAAAAATTTACGCAGTGATCTCTATGCGTTAATGGCAAAAATTGCCCTTTTTTACCAAAAACAGCTAACATTACCGTCGGCTACCGATGCAAATCAATATCTTAAAAAACGTGGCTTAAATGATGAAATCATTGCGCGTTATAAAATAGGTTTTGCGCCAAATGAATGGCGATTAACTTCTCAATCTGTGATTAAAACTAAAAATGAATCTGAGCTTTATGATAAAGCTGGGATGTTAGTGACTCAAGATAATGGCAATCAATATGACCGTTTTCGTGGGCGAATTATGTTCCCTATCCGTGATCGTCAAGGAAATATTATTGCATTTGGTGGACGTACCATTTTTGATGATCCGGCAAAATACCTTAATTCACCGGAAACGGCTATCTTTCATAAAGGTTTTCAGCTATATGGATTATATGAAGCATTAGAAGCAAACCGAAATCCCAATCAGCTCCTTATCGTTGAGGGGTATATGGACGTCGTTTCTCTTGCTCAATATGGTATTAATTATGCGGTTGCTGCTTTGGGCACGTCGACATCAGAAGAACATATTAAGCTTTTATTTAGAAATACTGACTCAGTGATTTTTTGTTATGATGGCGATAATGCCGGCAGAAGTGCGGCTTGGCGCGCATTGAATGTACTGTTGCCTCGTTTAATCGATGGAAAAAAAATCACTTTCGCTTTTTTACCTCAAAATGAAGATCCGGATAGTTTTGTGCGAAAAGTGGGGAAAAATGAGTTTGAAAACTATTTAAATTCTGCTTCTAATCTATCACAATTTATATTTGATGAATTACTTAAGCAAGTTGATTTAAAAACAGCCGAAGGCAAAGCTAAGTTGACTTCTTTAGCAATACCGCTTTTAGAGCAAGTCAATGCCAAAGCTTTTCGGCTCAATTTATTACAACAATTAGGTAATTACTTAGGCTTTTTAGAACTGTCACAAATAGAACAGTTAATCAGTACGCATAACAATAATCGTGCTGAACTACCTGAAATGCCATCTGAACCGAAAATGAAGCTGACAACCATGCGCATTTTAATTGGTTTGTTAATTCAATACCCTAACTTAACCAAACTTGTGCCTGATTTAAACAGTTTATACAATGTAAAGCTTGCCGGAATAGAGATATTTATTGAGCTATTAACATTGTGTCAAAACTACCCCAATATTACGACGGCGCAAATTTTAACGGAAAATATGGACAAACCCTTTTATAAACAATTAGGCCGTTTGTCAACATGGGAACATGAGTATGAAGAGAATAAAATAGAAACAATTTTTTCTCATACTTTAAAAGAGTTATATGATAATATACTCGCCCAAAGGCAAGACGAATTGATCGCAAAAGAAAGGATCTCGGGATTAAGCGCCGCAGAAAAGAAAGAATTAGCGACATTGATACTTGTTTTATCAAAAAAAGACTCAATATACACCGTATAATAAAGAGTTAGATTTTACTCTTGTATACATGACCCAATAACTTATAAATGTGGACACTTTTTTATGGAGCAAAATTCTCAATCGCAGCTAAAAATCCTCATCACTCGTGGTAAGGAGCTCGGATATTTAACTTATGCCGATGTCAATGATCACTTGCCAGAAGAAATTATTGATTCCGATCAGATTGAAGATATTATCCAAATGATTAATGACATGGGAATTCAGGTTCTTGAAGAAGCGCCGGATGCCGATGAGTTGTTATTATCTGATAATGTAACCGACGAAGAAGCGGTCGAAGCCGCAACCGCATTAGTGTTATCTAATGTTGAATCTGAAATAGGTCGAACGACCGATCCTGTCCGGATGTATATGCGTGAAATGGGTGCGGTTGAACTACTGACACGGGAAGGCGAAATTGATATTGCAAAAAGAATAGAAGACGGTATTAATCAAGTCCAAACGTCTGTATCTGAATATCCGGAAGCGATTAGTTATTTGTTAGAGCAATATAATCTTGTTGAAAGTGGAACTGTGCGTTTATCTGATTTGATTACAGGTTTTGTTGATCCAAATGCTGAAGAGTCGAGCGAAGTGTTATCTGAAGAACTCGAAGCAAGTGATGACAAAATGAATATTGAAGATAATCAAGATGATGATGATGAAGAAGACGATGATGCAGCAAGCGACGATGATACATCGATTGATCCTGAAGTGGCTAGAGCTAAATTCTTAGAACTAAAAGAGCAGCATGAAAAAACTTCAGCTGAAATTAAAAAGCATGGTCGATCACATAAAAAAGCACAACAAGAAATTGAAAACTTATCTGAAATTTTCAAACAATTCCGTTTAGTCGGCAAGCAGTTTGATATTCTTGTTAATAATATGAGAAATATGATGGATCGCGTCAGAACCCATGAGCGTACCATCATGAAAATGTGTGTTGAACAATGTAAAATGACTAAAAAACAATTCATGACGCATTTTACTGGTAATGAAAATAACATGAGTTGGTACCAAAAAGCGCTAACAGCAAAAGCGCCTTTTGTTGCAAAACTTCAAGAATTAGAAGAATTAATTCGCGTAGAAGTCGAACAATTAAAACAGATCGAAATTGAAACTAATTTATCTATTGAGCAGATCAAAGATATTAATCGCCGAATGTCAATTGGTGAAGCCAAAGCGCGTAGAGCTAAAAAAGAGATGGTTGAGGCGAATTTGCGTTTGGTTATCTCCATTGCGAAGAAATATACCAATAGAGGATTGCAATTTTTAGATCTCATTCAAGAAGGAAATATTGGTTTAATGAAGGCGGTTGATAAATTTGAATATCGCCGAGGATATAAATTTTCAACGTATGCAACTTGGTGGATTCGACAAGCCATTACACGTTCAATTGCAGATCAAGCTAGAACGATTCGTATTCCTGTTCATATGATTGAAACAATTAATAAACTTAATCGGATTTCTCGCCAAATGTTGCAAGAAATTGGGCGCGAACCCACACCCGAAGAATTATCTGAACGGATGCAAATGCCTGAAGATAAAATTAGAAAAGTTTTAAAAATCGCTAAAGAGCCAATCTCAATGGAGACACCTGTTGGTGACGATGAAGATTCTCATTTAGGTGATTTTATTGAAGATACTGCATTAGAACAACCACTTGATGCGGCAACGTCAGAAAGTTTACGAAGTGCTACTCGTGATATTTTATCCGGTCTTACTCAAAGAGAAGCTAAAGTATTAAGAATGCGATTTGGTATTGATATGAATACCGACCATACTTTAGAAGAAGTTGGTAAACAATTTGATGTAACGCGTGAGCGTATTCGACAAATTGAAGCTAAAGCATTACGCAAATTACGACATCCAAGCCGTTCTGATGTTTTACGTAGCTTTTTAGAATAAATATCCCTTCGCCACTTTATGTGGCGATTTTTTTCAGTTAACGCTTATCTGATTATGAACTTATTTAATCACGTTAAAATAGATACATTTTTAGTTATTTTAATTTGCGTGGTTGTCGCCGCTAGCTTATTTCCCTGCCAAGGTGCAAGCAAAGTCTTTTTTGAAAACTTAACAACATTTGCCATTGGCTTATTATTTTTTATGCACGGCGCTAAACTCTCTTTTAATGCTATTGTGTCTGGCATTAAAAATTGGCGATTGCATCTTTTTATCTTTACACTCACTTTTGTTCTATTCCCTTTACTGGGACTTGCGATGCAAATTTTTTCGCCACTATTTTTATCACACAATAGTTATCTCGGTTTTTTATACCTCTGTGCTTTACCTGCTACCGTACAATCATCAATTGCATTTACATCAATTGCAAAGGGAAATGTCGCCGCCGCTATTTGTAGCGCTTCTGCATCAACACTGCTTGGTGTATTTATTACTCCTCTGTTAGTATCCATATTGATCAATACTCAAATTACCGGTTCTATAAGCATCATTGATTCAATTTATTCAATTATATTAAAACTCATGTTACCTTTCATCCTTGGTCATTTAGCTCGTCGCTTTATTGGCAAATGGGTTGATAACCATAAAAAACTGATTTCAAAAACAGATCGCCTCTCTATTTTATTAGTGGTATACGTTGCTTTTAGCGATGCCGTTATCAATGGTATTTGGTCACAAATCGATTCTTTATCATTGCTTTCGATTATTATATTTTCAACTTTACTACTTGTTATTGTGCTATTTATTGCAACATATAGCGCACGATTATTTAAATTTAATAAAGAAGATGAAATTACTATTATATTTTGTGGTTCTAAAAAAAGCTTAGCCAGCGGCATTCCAATAGCCAGTATTATCTTTCCTATATCAATCATTGGCGTTATGGTTTTACCTTTAATGATTTTTCATCAAATTCAGCTAATAATTTGTGCAGTTTTAGCTGAAAAATATGCTAAAAGAAAAATATAAAAAACTACTTTGCGCAATCAATAATCTTTAGGATAATAGAGCGGTTATTAACAACGGAAAAATATTAACCATGTTCGATCTATTTTCTAATTTAGAATTAACTACTGCCATATTTTTAATCTTAGCGCTGCTTTTTGTTTTGTTTTATGAAGCAATTAACGGATTTCATGATACGGCAAACGCTGTTGCTACGGTAATTTATACAAAAGCATTAAAAGAGCAACTTGCCGTTATTATGTCAGGTATTTTTAATTTTTTTGGCGTATTACTTGGCGGCCTTAGCGTTGCTTACGCAATTGTTCATTTATTACCGACTGATCTATTATTAAATGTCAGCTCCTCTCATGGGCTTGCCATGATGTTTTCTATTTTATTAGCCGCTATTATTTGGAATTTAGGAACATGGTATTTAGGTATTCCTGCATCAAGTTCCCATACTTTAATTGGTTCAATTATTGGTGTTGCATTAGCTAATGCTTTTATTACTAATGCTTCTATTATTGAAGCATTAAATATTCCTAAAGTGATCACGGTTTTCTTATCTTTAATCATTTCTCCTTTAATTGGTATGATTTTAGCTGCATTAATGTTGATTTCACTCAAAAAATACTGGAATCGTCGAACTCAAAGTAAAAAACGCAGTAAAAAAAGAGAGCGTATTTTTATGACGCCAGAACAACGAGAGAAACTTTATGGTAAAAAGAAGCCACCTTTTTGGATTCGAATCATGCTTATTATTTCAGCTGCTGGCGTCAGCTTTTCTCATGGAGCTAACGATGGGCAAAAAGGTATTGGTTTACTTATGCTTGTTCTGCTTGGAATCGCACCAGCGAGCTTTGTTGTTAATATGAGCGCATCTACCTATGATATTAAAAATACCCATGATGCGATTTATAATATTGAAGATTATTTTACTCATCACCATAATGCGCTTGATACCATTATCGGCAAACAAGCTACTGTTGATGCTAATTTACTTACAACTGATTTAAATGAATATCATTGTGACTATGCTCACTCCTTTACGACGCTTAATATTGCAAAATATTTATATAGTAACTTAGAAGATTATAACGAACTCACCGTTGAACAACGATCACAATCAAGGCGTATTTTACTTTGCCTATCTGATACAATCTCTCACATCGTAAAAGAAGCAGATATTCCAGGGAAAGATAAAACCTACTTAAATTCATTGAAGAAAAACTTGTTAAAGACCGTTGAATACGCACCGCTTTGGATAATCATCTCTGTGGCATCTGCGCTTGCAATCGGCACAATGATTGGCTGGAGACGCGTTGCCGTTACTATCGGTGAAAAGATTGGTAAAAAAGGAATGACTTATGCACAAGGGGTTTCTGCGCAGATGACAACAGCTATTTCCATTGGGATTGCGAGTTATACTGGAATGCCCGTTTCAACGACTCAAGTTTTATCTTCATCCGTTGCAGGCTCAATCATTGCAGATGGCGGGAGTTTACAACGTAAAACAATTAAAAATATAGCACTAACATGGGTTTTAACACTCCCTATTTCAATTTTGCTATCTGCATCACTTTTTTGGCTTGCTCAAAATCTAATTTAGGAGTAAAAATAGAGTAGAGAATTTTAACTTTTAATATGATGACAAAAATAGGAGAAAAGTACAATGGCATATAAAAATATCCTTGTTGCAGTTGATTTATCACCAGAAAGTAGTGTTCTTGTCGAAAAGGCGGTTTCTGTTGCAAAACCATATAATTCAGAATTATCGTTAATTCATGTAGGAATCAACTATTCTGATTTATATACTGGCTTGGTTGATATCAACATTAATGATATGAAAGATCGCATTAGTGAAGATGCTCATGCCGCATTACATAAATTAGCCGATGATGCTGGTTATCCTATTGCTCATACTCTTTCTGCAAATGGTGAGTTTGGACAAGTTTTAATTGAGGCAATTCAAGAATACAATATTGATCTCGTTGTTTGCGGTCATCACCAAGATTTTTGGAGTAAATTGATGTCCTCAGCCCGTCAACTTATTAATAATAGTCATATCGATACTTTAATTGTGCCATTAAAAGATGATGAACCAGTTGAAGAGATTGAAAAATGAAAGTTTAAATACCAAACCGCATAACAAAAATATTCATTAATAGACAAAAATTAATCGTTTTGACTATTAATGATATTTTTCCCATTGTGATAAAATTCATTAAAAACAGTTATTTTATTATTCGATATCGTTAAATGGATAAAAATAATTTTATTTAGATTTTTAGATATCGTGCTAATGTTACTGTATTCCTATTTACAACAAGAATAATCTGATCTTTATCGCTAATTGTTTGTGAATTGGCAATAGGTTAATTGTATCTCTTCTTGTGTGAAACCGCGATACAACAAAAATTGCGAGATTTTGTATTTTTGTTTAATATCTTGTCGATTGACGTGAATAAATTTTTTACGTATTTGTTGAATGGCAATCGCAATCCAATCAATGTTGGTTTTATATAAAATAGCATCAACCATTTCAAGAGATAAGCCCCTTTGTTTTAATTCAAAGGCAATTTTATACTTACCGTACCCTTTTTTTGAGCGCATTTGTATATATTTTTCAGTATAAGCCTCATCATTAAGCCAACGATGACGAACACAATAATCAATAACAAATTGAATTTGTTGTTCAATATCTTCTTTGTCATCTGTTTTTGAATTCAAAAAACATAATAGTTTTTGAGTAAGCTCAAATATTGAATGATCTCGCTGTGCAAGAAGTTGCACAGCTTTATTTAGGGCTAGTTTTTTCAGATCTTTATTCAGTTCTTGTTTCAGTTCTTTGTTCATAACATTAAAGAATTTTTATAAAGCTTCCGCATCTTCTGTTAAATCTTCAGAAAAAACAGCAGGATTGTTGAGTAAAAGCTCACGAATTTTCGTTTCAAGCTCTTCTGCTATTTTTGTATTCTCTTGCAAAAATTTAATCGAGTTTGCCTTACCTTGACCAATTTTATCACCATTATAGCTGTACCAAGCACCGGCTTTGTCGACTAACTTATGTTTAACACCTAGATCAATTAATTCCCCTTCTTTTGAAATACCACAACCATAAAGAATTTGGAATTCAGCTTGTCGAAACGGTGCTGCGACTTTATTTTTTACAACTTTAACTCGCGTATCACTACCTGTAATATCCTCTCCATCTTTCACCGAACCAATACGGCGAATATCTAAACGAACAGACGCATAAAATTTTAATGCATTACCGCCAGTCGTTGTTTCTGGATTACCGAACATCACACCAATTTTCATTCGGATTTGGTTAATGAAAACCACTAAGCAGTTAGCATTTTTAATATTGGCCGTTAACTTACGTAAAGCTTGAGACATTAAACGCGCCTGTAACCCCATATGAGAATCACCCATTTCACCTTCAATTTCCGCCTTTGGTGTTAATGCCGCAACTGAGTCAACAATAATCACATCAACAGCACCAGAACGGACTAATGCGTCACAAATCTCTAGTGCTTGCTCTCCTGTATCAGGTTGTGATACTAATAAATCAGCAACTTCTACGCCTAATTTAGCAGCATAAACAGGATCTAAAGCATGCTCAGCATCAATAAAAGCACAGGTTTTACCAACTTTTTGTGCTTGAGCGATAACCGATAAGGTTAATGTTGTTTTTCCGGATGATTCTGGTCCAAAAATTTCAACAATACGCCCCATTGGTAATCCACCAATGCCAAGTGCAATATCAAGTCCTAATGAACCCGTTGAAACCGCGTCAACATCTAAAGTTTGCGTATCTCCCAAACGCATAATTGAACCTTTACCAAATTGTTTTTCAATTTGACCTAATGCTGCAGACAGTGCGCGTTGCTTATTCTCATTCATATTCTGTTTTTTCCTGTAGATTAACGATTTGCTAAATTATACTGTATTATTATACAGTATCAAATTTTTTTTTATAATGCTAGAGAATTATTTTTATTTTGAGATGAATTTTCCAATTTCATTTGATATGGGCATCGTTTTGACTTTGCATTAAAGCAATAAAGCATATCGTCTGTTAATGCGAAATAACCAATTTATCCTAAATTCGCTTTTAGTCGTTGAACAAAGTCGGACCAGTTGTAAAATCCGTCTTGATTAGATATCGCATTTTCTAATTTTAATGTTACACATAGCGGTGGATTTTCAAGATCTAATGGCGCTCCTCGTCTTAATTGTTCAAACGATTGATAAAGATAATCAGCTTTAAAAAAATAACGCTGTAGTTGTTGGTGATAAAACCGCTGTAAGACTAGTTTGCCGCCAATGGGTGTTTGTTCAAATTGTCCTTCAAGGATTTGATTTTCAAATGATAAAGCACTCAGCAATGCTGCGATATTGCTATCATGCCCAACCAAAAAAGAAAACTTATAAGATTGATGTTCAATAAGATCATCAATCAGATTAATCAGTGGTAAAGCCATCTGTTTTGCTAAATGTTTAGAGGAATAGATTAAATTAATGTAATGATTGCGAATCGTGACGACTGTTTGCCACTGTTGTTCATTATCAATCTTCCCCCAAGCAACATTATCTTGAGAAAAACCTGAGTAATATTGTAATAAGAAAGCATCCGCAACGGCTGTACCTATAGATAAAGGTCCATTAATAGAAGGTTCTTGATTTTGTTCTACATCAAGCGTTGTTGGAATATGTTTTAATTCACATTGAAATTTTTGGTATAACCAAGAGTGACGATAATCTAATATGTCAGATAAAAGATCATAGGCTGGCACTAATTGCTCATTAGCATGAATTTGATCTAAGCTAGCAAGCAAACTTTTTTTTAATTCAATTGTGTGATTGCGTAAAATAGGAGCAAAAATAGGATCCATTTTTTCAATCGGATACTGATGATGAATTTTGACATCATGCCCAGCAAAGGCACCTGCGATAAAAAACTGTGCAGTTGCAACTGTTCTTTGCACACTATTTGCATAAATAAAAAGTTCGTTATTAAAATCAGATAAGTGAAAATTTTGTTGTTTTAATTTCAAATATAAATAGTGACCAAAATAGGACTCTAGCGTTCCACCTCTAGTTGTGAGATAACCGTCAGGATAACGCCACTTTGGCCAGGTTAATGGCGAAACTTGATTTAAAAGTTCTAGCGTATTCAATAACGGCGTGCGAATGCCATGCCGACTTAAAATAATCACTTTATCTAATTGGTAATCATTGTTCATCATTCCACCTTATTTAATAAGAACAATAAAATAATTTATCGCTATTCATTTTTTGCAAATTGTAAATCCCATACGCCATGGCCCAAATTTTTACCGCGATTTTCAAATTTGGTAATAGGTCTATCAATCGGTCTTGGCACATAATCATTTGTTTTTGATAAATTAATCAAACCTTGTGTTTCGTTTAAAACCGTTAACATATGTTGAGCATAATTTTCCCAATCCGTGGCTAAATGTAAGATTCCACCTGATTTAAGCTTTTGTTTTATCAGCTCAACAAATTTCGGTTGAATGATCCGCCTTTTGTTGTGTCTCGCTTTGTGCCATGGATCTGGAAAAAATATTTGTACTTTGTCGATCGCATTATCTAAAATCATATGCTCTAATACTTCAACCGCATCATGGCATATCACTTTTAGATTAGATAAATGATGTTCATGTGCGGCCATCAAGCAAGCACCAACGCCGGGTTTATGAACTTCAATGCCTAAAAAATTTTTATCTGGAGCACTCTTTGCCATCTCAACTAAAGAAGCACCCATACCAAAACCGATTTCAATAATGACGGGCGATGATTGTTCAAATGGAATGATTGAATCTTCACGATAATCTATTCCAAATTGCGGCCAAAAATTGGTTAAGGCTTGTTGTTGACCTTTCGTTAATCGACCTTGCCTTAAGACAAAACTGCGAATCGTTTTCTGAAATTTTGACTTTTGCTCTTTTTCATTCGGTTTGAAAACCTGTATATCTTGTTTATCTATCATTGATGTTATTCATTATTGTATGCATGATTCGGTAGTTTACTCGATCTTCGATTCACTGCAAAAAACATTTAACAACAATTATTTTTAATAAAGTACATTTATAAAAAATAATCATCATGAATTTTATATTATAGTTGAGGATTACAGGTAAATGATTATATAATTATAATCCTATTCAACTGATTATATATAATATGCTTAAGGATATCTTGTGCCTGATATGAAGCTATTTGCTGGCAACGCTGTACCTGAACTGGCAAAACGTGTCGCTAATCGTCTTTATACTTCTCTTGGTGATAGTGTTGTTGGTCGCTTTAGTGATGGAGAAGTTAATGTTCAAATTAATGAAAATGTCCGCGGTGAAGATGTTTTTATTATTCAATCAACCTGTGCACCAACCAATGACAATCTCATGGAATTACTAGTTATGATCGATGCGATGCGCCGAGCATCTGCTGGTCGAATTACCGCTGTAATTCCTTATTTCGGTTATGCAAGGCAAGATCGCCGTGTGCGTTCTGCTCGTGTACCTATCACAGCTAAAGTTGTCGCTGACTTTTTATCGACCGTTGGCGTTGACCGGATTTTAACGGTTGATCTCCATGCAGAACAAATTCAAGGTTTTTTTGATGTTCCTGTTGATAACGTATTTGGCAGCCCAGTTATTTTAGACGATATGATGCAGCAAAATTTTGTTCATCCTATTGTTGTATCACCTGATATTGGTGGTGTTGTTCGAGCTAGAGCTATTGCTAAATTACTCAATGATACCGATATGGCAATTATTGATAAACGGCGCCAACGAGCCAATGAAGCTGAGGTAATGAATATTATTGGTGATGTTTCCGACAGAGACTGTATTTTAGTCGATGATATGATTGATACTGCAGGAACTTTATGTAAAGCGTCAGATGCATTAAAAGCACGAGGAGCAAAACGGGTTTTTGCTTATGCAACGCATCCGATATTTTCAGGTAAGGCAGTAAGTAATATCAAAAATTCCTCAATTGATGAAATTGTGGTATGTGACACCATTCCTTTAACTAATGATGTAAAAATGTTAAAAAATGTTCGTCAATTAACTCTGTCAGGAATGCTAGCTGAGGCTATCAGTCGGATTAGCAATGAGGAATCAATTTCTGCCATGTTTCATCATTAATTTTATTTTAGCGTTATCACTAAATTGCCTCATGTATCATTTTGAGGCAATTAATATTAAATCATCATGACAAATTTTAAACTTATCGTTGGCCTTGCTAATCCAGGTAGTGAATATGCTGCAACACGACATAATGCCGGCGCGTGGTTTGTTGATTTACTCACTGAAAAGTATCACCAATCACTAAAAAACGAACCCAAATTTTTTGGTTACACCTCAAGAATTACCATTTCAGGACATGATATTCGACTATTAGTTCCAACAACATTTATGAATTTAAGTGGCAAAGCCGTGCAGGCAATGGCCAATTTCTATCAAATTGAAGCCAATCAAATACTCGTTGCGCATGATGAACTTGATCTTAATCCTGGTATTGCGAAACTTAAATTCGGTGGCAGCCATGGGGGACATAATGGTCTAAAAGATATTGCCAGCAAACTGGGTAATAATCTTAACTTTTATCGTTTAAGAATTGGCATTGGACATCCTGGGGAAAAAAATAAAGTCGTCAGTTATGTTCTTAATCGCCCTTCAAAAAATGAACAAGATTTAATCGATCAAGCAATTATTGAATCTGCCGATTGTATGCCTATTTTGTTTTCCCAAGGCATTGATGCAACCATGAATCGCCTACATGGATTCAAAGCAAAATAGAATCGCTTTCGATAATGAGATTTTTCTATCACAAAATTACATTCAGTTTTCATTACACGTTAGCCATTTTTTCCAAATTTTAATGATTAGCTTACGTTCCTCAGTAAATTTTAATTTTTCTACGTTACTCGGTAAATTCTGTAACGCAAGTTGATGAATTTCATTTCGCATATTGATATAAATATTCGTTAGTGTTTCCGCTTCTTTTTGAGTCAATATTCCATGATCTGCAGCAAGTGCTAAAATCCTAACATTATCTGTCCATCTAGTCATTGTCGGGTGTTGGTGAGCATAATTTAATACTAAAAATTGTGATAAAAATTCAATATCACCAATACCGCCTTCATCAATTTTCAAATTAAACAATGGTGATGTTTTAGAACTTAAATGTTCTCTCATTTTTATTCGCATCTCACGCACTTCGCTTTTCAAGATATTCTCATCTCTTGATTTACTAAGCACATCATGCCTAATTTGATTAAAGCTCTCGATTAATTCTGGTTCACCATAAACACACCGAGCCCTGACTAAGGCTTGGTGTTCCCATGTCCAAGCTTCATTCAATTGGTATTCATTAAATGAAGTTAAACTACATGCTAATAGTCCAGAATCGCCTTGAGGACGTAATCTTACATCAACCTCATAAAGAATACCAAAGTTGGTTCTAACATTAAATAGATGAATAATTCTTTGTACTAGCCGCAAATAAAATTGTCGGCTATCGATTACTTTATTGCCTGTCGTCATACTATTAGACGGGCAATCATGTAAAAAAACCAAATCTAAATCAGAATTATAAGCCAGTTCAAAACCACCTAACTTACCATACGCAACGGCAATAATTCCTTTTTGACTATCAGATAAATGTTCTGGCTGACCATAGCGTTCAACCATTTGATTCCACGCCATTTGTATAACAAAATCAATAAGTGCTTCAGCGACAAAAGTGAGGTGATCACTTATTTTCATCGTTGGCAATTGTTTTTCTACATCCACGGCTGCGATATGCAAAAGTTGCATCTGTTTAAATTGACGTAATGCTTCTAATTGCTGTTCTTCATCGTCGCTTTGAATTCGCAATAAATATTGGTAAAGTTGACTTTTATATTCTTCAATTGGCGTTGTTTGATAAAGTGAATGAATATCAATTAATTCATCAAGTAAAATAGGATAGTAAGTTAATTGTTGGCTGATCATCGGTGATGCTGAGCATAATTTAATGAGCTGATTTAGTGCGGTTGGGTATTCTAAAAGCAATTCTAAATAGGTTGTTCGGCTAACAATATTTAACAATAATGGCAATACTCGTTGCAAAACAATAACTGGCTGTTTTGTATCAAAAACAGATTGCAATAATTTTAGCATGAGCTTAAGAAGGATCTCCCTGCCGCGCACACCAATTGTTCTTTTTCGAATATCATTGCTAAATTCTAATAATATCTGAAAAATTTGAAGTGCCTCATCATCAGAACAAGTAGTTAACAAAGTTTTAATATCAATTGGCTCAAGTTCTGCTATCCAAAGATCTTTAAATCGCTCATCAACCTTTTGGTCTCTCTTTTCTAATTCATCATTTCCAATAAGATCATTAAAAATTAATCGATTTTGTTTCATTCGATTGGATAGTTCTTGCTGAAAGTGATCCCAACTGTCAAAACCCATTCCAATAGTTAATCGGATTTGATCTAATTTGTCATCAGGTAGTGTCTGTATTTGTTTGTCATTAATCGCTTGTAATAAATTCTCACAGCGCCTTAAAAACAAATAATTATGATGTAAAATAGAGGTTTGTCGGAAAGGAAGTAGATGTTCTTTTTCAATAATATCAAGCGCATTAAGCAATGAGGGGGTTTGTAACGAAAAAAATCGCCCCCCACGAGTTAATTGAAAGAATTGCACAATAAATTCAATTTCTCGAATACCGCCTGAACCCAATTTAATATTATTTTTCAATCCTCGCCGACGAACTTCTCGTTCAATCATGCCTTTCATATTACGTAGCGATTGCAATACGCTAAAATCAATATAACGGCGATAAATGAATGGTCTTATCATTTGATGCAAGGCTTTAGCATAAGTATTATTTTGATCTCCTAATACTTTAGCTTTAATCATGGCGTAACGTTCCCAATCCCGTCCTTGCTCTTGATAATAATTATCCATTGCCGCGAAGCTAAGCACTAAAGGACCTCCATCGCCCAATGGTCGTAATCGCATATCCACTCGGTAGACAAAACCATCTTGCGTTACTTCTGCTAATGCTTTAATTATTCGCTGGGCAAGCCTTGTAAAAAAAATCTCATTATCAATTTCTTTGCGCGCACCTTGTGTTACACCATTTTCTGGATAGGTAAAAATGAGGTCAATATCGGATGAAAAATTCAGTTCTCCGCCACCTAATTTCCCCATGCCTAAAATCAGCAGTGGTTGTTTATTCCCTTCTTGATTGTAGGGGGTTCCCCATTCTTGGCAACTTTGCGTATATAGCCAATCTCTAGCGGTGATAATTAATAACTCAGCAAGAAAACTTAATTGCTGTAATGTCTCTATTTCTGTACTACTATGGATTAATTGTGACCACTCAATTCGAACAAGAATCCAACAACGAAATTGACGTAATATTCTAAACAATGAAGCTTCATCTATGGCTAACGTTAATTGCTCATTTAACCATGTTTGATAATGATGACGTTCCTCGGGTTGAGGTGGCATGTCAAGAATATCAGAGAGCCAATTAGGATTTTTGCTAAACGCGTTAATTAAAAAATCACTTTGAGCAATGATATTGGCATTTAATTGTAATTTTTTTTCATCACATTGCGCTAGTTTTTTTAACATTGTCTGTTTTCTTTGCTCAAAGATGGATGAAAGAAAAAGCTGATTATATTCTGACATGATCCTCTCTCACTTAAAAATAAAGATGATTGATTAATGACATCATTAATTGCTTCAATTTTGTCGATGGATATCTAATTCTAATATAATGATTGATTTGTAAGGATCTAACCTATTTGTTTATACTTTTGAATTAAAATAAAATTTAAGTATCTCATAAGGCGTTGATCCATTCAAACCTTTGTAGGGTTTAACTATTTTATAAAAATTAAGAAACGGAATAGCTTGACTTTACGAACTGCTGATTCGGTTTAGTGAATTTTTAATTAATCCTATTTTATCAACAAAGATTAACAAAGATTAACAAAGATTAACAAAAGCATACTCAATCGTTCCTTTATATACAAGCGACTTATCTTTACCCGCAGAGCCTGTCATAACATCATCAAATTAAACCATTGAATCACAAAGGAAAGCTAAATATTGACGCTATGATGATTAATCCGAGTATATTAGCGAAAACTCGCTACATCGCAAAAAAGATGGGATTATGTAGCATTTTATTCAAACAAACAATCCACACAAAACTTGCATATTAAAAGCTTAAACCGTACCGTAAAATATAATTAACGGACCATTATACCTACCAAACAATATAGAATGACATTATAAAACAATAAATTAGCTATGGACATATAATCATGAACCACTTAATATGGGAGAACACCTAAATATCTTAATATGGGTATGATTTAATGAAAAGTAAAAAACTAGGGCTAATAAGCATTATTCTACTTGGTGTAAATTCAATAATTGGTACAGGTATTTTTTTATTACCGAGTTCTCTTTATCAAATTGCAGGAGATTGGTCTGTTTTAATCGTTATTATGACAGGACTAGTAGTTAGTACTATTGTTTTATGTTTTGCTGAAGCATCAGGATATTTTAGCCAAAATGGAGCTGCATATGTATATGCAAAAGAAGCATTTGGTTTATTTGTTGGTTTTGAAGTTGGTTTTTTAAAGTGGATAATGCAATGTATCGCATGGGCAGTTATGGTTGTTGCTTTTTCCGATATAGTCTCTCATGTATTTGATTTTTATGATGATTTTTTCTTGACCTCGATGCTCCAAGTTTCAGTAGTTGTTTTATTAACTATCACCAATTTATTAGGGGTATCTTTTACTAAAGTTGTGAATAATATATTCACACTATGTAAATTAATGCCTTTAGCTATCTTTATCATTGGTGGAATTTGGTATATAAATATAGATAATATTATTCCAACGTTTCAAGCTAACACGGATACTATTTCTAATTCTTCTCTAAATATTGAACCACTTTCATTTGAAACAATTGGTGCTGCTATTATTTTATGTTTTTATGCATTTACTGGCTTTGAAGTATTTGGAACTGCATCAGAAGACATGGAAAACCCTCGTCGTAATCTCCCTAAGGCTATTATTTTTATTTTAATTATTGTCCCAATCCTTTACGCTTTAATTATTGGCGTAGCCGTTGGTATTTTAGGAACCGATATGGCGAACTCAAAAGTGCCGATTGCTGATGCCGCCAGTGTATTTATGGGTAATTATGGGTATCTTTTAGTGACTATAGGTTCTCTTATTTCAATTTTAGGCATAAATATCGCTGAATCGTTTCACATCCCGAGAGCCTTACTACCTTTATCAGACGATAAAATTATCCCTGCATGGTTTGGATCAAAAACAACTAAAAATGGAGTACCGTGGGTAGCCATTATAATTTCAGGCGCGATTACTCTACCAATAGCCTTATCTGGTTCATTTACGACTTTAGCTGTACTCAGTGTTGCAACTCGTTTTATCCAATATATACCAACTTGTATCTCTATTTTAATTTTTAGACGTAGATTTTCAAATAGTGAAAATAAAGGATTTAGAGTTCGATTCGGAGCAACAATTCCAATATTAGGCGTGATTGTTTGTTTTTGGCTATTGTCAACTCAGCCACTAATGAATATTGGTGTAGGTGTTTTAGTAATGATAATTATTTCACCATTATATTTTCTATCACACAAAAGACGTAAAAATTTAAAAAATAGCAGTAATTAATCATTGATATGGATGTCTTACCAATGGATTATTGAGTAGAAAAGTTTACTCATAAAAAATAAGGCTGTTATTTTATAAGCGAGGATAAAAACAGATGTTTTGCCGACCAAAATATCTGTTTATTGTTAGTCATTTAACAACTCTAAATGGATTAGCTGGCTTAGACTGGGGATTGTCTGTTGTTTGTTGTGTCACTTGTTCTATTTGGTATTGAGGTTCATCTTCAAATCCAATACCGACATTATTTTCACGAGCATAGATTGCTTCAATCGCCGCCATAGGAACAACAATATGCTGCGGCACACCACCAAACCTAGCATTAAATTCAATTTTTTCATTATTAACTGAGTACTGCCCAACCGATTGAGGTGCGATATTTAATACAATTTGATTATTTTGTATAAATTCTTGCGGCACAGCAACGCCATATACTGTTGTATTAACCATAATATAAGGCGTTAATTTATTATCTAAAATCCAATCATAAAATGCCCTGAACATATAAGGTCGACGTGGCGTCATTTGGCTGATATCCATGAAAATTTCCTCGTCATTAAAATATGGGTTGAGATGAAATAAAAAACCTAATCAAATGAATAGATTAGGCTGTTTCCATCAGTTTTTGATTATGCTCTTATCTTTTTTTCATCTTCAGTCAGTGAACTGATAAATGTTGGTCGCTCAAAAATACGAGCCATATAAGACAGATAGTGTTTTTCTGCAACTTTAGGTAGCGTTATGTCTAATAAAGGTAAACGCCACAATAGTGGGGCAAAATAGCAATCACACAAGCTAAAATCATCACTCATAAAATAATCTTTTTCTTTAAACATTAATGAAATTGAAACAAGATCATCGAGTAAATTTTTTCGCGCTATTTTTGCTTCTTCTGATTCTGGTGCAGCAATAATTGTTTCGTACGCACTGTACCACTCTTTTTTCATCCGATACATCGTTAATCGAAAATTGGCTCTTACAATCGGATAGACTGGCATTAAAGGCGGATGTGGGAATCTTTCATCAAGATATTCCAATGCAATATGCGGCTCATGTAAAGTCAGATCTCGATCAATCAAAGTTGGGATTGTTCCATGTGGATTAAGATCTAATAATTCCTGAGGTAAATTATTCGCACTAACAAATTCAACTTCAGCTGTAACACCTTTTTCTGCCAATACAAAACGAATCTGATGACCGTAAATATCTGCCGTATCACAAAATAAAGTCATTACAGAACGTTTATTAACAGCAACAACCATGTTATCTCCAAGTACTCAATTAAAATTAAAACATATTTTTATGTCGAACACATTATTTTAACAAATTAAACAACAAATTTGTTAAAAAATTGTTATTTTACTTAAATATTTATTTTCTCTGCTTATGCGTTGAGCCCAATTCGATATTTTTGTCTTGTCTCAATGATTGAAGCGCCACCAATTTGATGAATGATAATGAATATTCAACGGCTTTTAATATTCAATCTAACCGCGAACTTTAACGGGATTAGATTTCAATCAACGTATCAATCAAAAAAATTAAACAACCGATTTTGCAACAGATAAAGCCGCTTCATAATCAGGTTCATTACCAATTTCTTTTAAATATTCGACGTGCACCACTTTATCGTTCTTATCGACAACAAAAACCGCTCGAGCGAGCAACCGAAGCTCCTCAATAACCACACCATATTTTAAGCCAAAATCTAGATTTTTATGATCAGAGGTTACCTTAACCGCATCAATCCCCTCAGCTGCGCAATAACGCCTTAATGCAAAAGGCAGATCAACACTAACAGAAAAAATAACCGTATCACCTAGTTTTGCCGCTTCCGAATTAAAACGATGAACCTGTGTATCACATACAGACGTATCAACTGATGGAACCGCATTAATAATTTTAATTTTACCTTTAAAATCCGACAATTTCACTGGGTTCATAGTGGCATCTTGAACCACAAAATCAGGCGCATTATCGCCAACATTGATGCGAGTGCCAAGTAAGGTTACGGGATTGCCTTTCATTGTAACGTCATTCTTTCTTTTTTCCATCATGTTCTCCTCGTAATACGATCGGTGATTGCATTGGTTTATTGATATATTGTCAATAAATCAGCATTGAATAAAATATGCTATCAATATAGAACGAGACGAGTTTGACTTCAATTAAAAAAATGGTTTATAAAAGCCTGTAATAATGAAATACTACTCATACTGATTTGATTATTTAGCAGTTTAACGATTGATTATCATTTGTACTATTATACTAATCTAATATTCCTATTGATATCTTCTATTAAACGCTATTTTCGGAGAAAAAAATGAGCATTATAGAAACGATTTTAGATAGCCAGTCATCAAGTAAATTCATGAGCCAATCTGTTGCTCAAACAATAATTGGTGAGCTACCTATTTTAGTAATTAAACATAAACATTGCACTGCAGCGCTCTCATTACAAGGCGCACATTTGCTATTTTGGAAACCCGAAACTGAATTAACGCCAGTTATTTGGTTAAGCGAAAAAGCGATATTTAAAAAAGGAACCGCTATTCGAGGTGGCGTGCCCATTTGTTGGCCTTGGTTTTCTCAATTAGGTAATCCTGCTCATGGATTTGTTCGTACTGCTGATTGGCAACTTTCTTTATTAAAAGAAAATGAAGACGGTGTCGATTTGGTTTTATCACTCAGTAATACGGAACAAACAAATCAATTTTTTTCAAAGCCGTTTAATGTTGAATTATCAGTGCATCTTGGCAAAAAATGCCAGATAGAATTAAGTTGTTTAGGTGATTTTGAAGCGACCTCGGCATTACATACCTACTTTGGTGTCGATAACATTAAAAACGTCATCATAAAAGGACTTGGTGAAATTTATCAAGATAAACTCAACACTGAAAATAGACCAACCAATAAAGGGCAGTTAACGTTCAATCAAGCCGTCGATCGTATCTATACTCAGCCTGATTCAGCCATTACGATACACGATGAGCATCGTACCATTAAACTGACGTCATTGAATGCAAGGGAAGTGGTAACTTGGAATCCTTGGCGTGAAAATGCCAAAGCCATGTCTGATCTTGATGACGATGGATATCAATCCATGGTTTGTGTTGAAACCGCAAGGATAAACGATACAATGAAACTTTCCTCAACAGAAAAAACAACCTATGGATTTAAAGTTGAGTTGATTTAAAAATGATTTCCTTATATAATTGATCGGCTTTTTCAAGCTGATTTTTTGACAACCAATTACTGGGTCGCCTGTAATTGGTTTTTATATTTACTATAAGAGAATAAATATGTTTACACTAAAAGCTGAAGTGAAAAAAGAGCATGGTAAAGGTGCGAGCCGCCGCCTGCGTCACGCTGGTCAATTTCCCGCTGTTATTTATGGTGGTTCTAAGCCAGCAATTTCTGTGATTCTTGATCACAACCAAGTATTTAATATGCAAGAAAAACCAGGTTTTTACTCTGAAGTATTAACCATTGATGTTGACGGCAAAGCAGTTAAAGTCAAAGCTCAAGCTGTACAGCGTCATCCATTTAAGCCAAAATTAGTTCATATGGACTTTATTCGCGCTTAGTGGTAATTTTATTACCACATATTTGGATATGATATTCAAGGTTTTATAAAAGGTCACCAATATGTGTGACCTTTATTTTTCTACTAGGAGAAAAATATGTCTGATGTTCCTGCTTGCGATTTAGTCATTTTTGGGGCTAAAGGTGATTTGACAAGGCGTAAACTATTACCATCACTTTATCAACTAGAAAAGTACGGTAAATTACCGGCTGATACAAAAATTTTAGGCGTAGGCCGAGCGGACTGGGATCACGCAGCTTATGCAGAAGTGGCGAAAGATGCCTTAAAAACATTTATGCCCGATCCTATTGATGATGAAATTTGGCAACGTTTTAGCCAAAGATTAAACTTTCATAAGCTTGATGTTAATGATACGGCTGCTTTTGAAGGATTAACCACTCATATTGATCAAACTCGCCCGATTATTTTTTATTTTGCGATGCATCCAGGTTCATTTGGCACCATCTGTCGTGGTTTATCCGCTGCAAAATTAAATCAACCACAAAATCGTATTGTTATGGAAAAACCATTGGGGACAGATTTAAAATCTTCACAAGAAATTAACGATTCTGTTTCTGAATATTTTAGTGAATCACAAGTCTATCGTATCGATCACTATTTAGGAAAAGAAACCGTCTTAAATTTGTTAGCACTTCGTTTTGCAAATACACTTTTTTCTTCGTTCTGGGATCGAAACTCTATCGACCATGTGCAAATTACCATTGCTGAAGAAGTCGGTATTGAAGGGCGATGGGGATATTTTGACAAAGCTGGTCAAATGCGAGATATGGTTCAAAACCATTTATTACAAATTTTGACAATGATAGCGATGTCACCTCCTGCAAACTTAGAAGATGATAGCTTACGTAATGAAAAAATAGCGGTATTAAATGCCCTTCGCCCAATTACCAAAGAAAATATCAATGAAAAAACAATCCGAGGGCAATATACCGCTGGATTTATTAATAATATTAAAGTTCCAGGCTATTTAGAAGAAGACGGCGCTAATAAAGAAAGCAATACAGAAACTTTTGTCGCTATCCGTGTTGATATTGATAATTGGCGCTGGGCGGGTGTTCCTTTTTATTTGAGAACAGGAAAGCGATTACCAGCGAAATGTTCTGAAGTGGTTGTTTATTTTAAAACGCCACCACTCAACCTTTTTGGTGAATCATATTCGCAATTACCACAAAATAAATTAACGATTCGTTTGCAACCGGATGAAGGCGTTGATATTGAAATGTTAAATAAAGTGCCAGGGCTAGAAAGTAATCACAATTTACAAACAACCAAATTGGACTTAAGCTTCAATGAAACATTTCATCAACCGATTGCGGATGCTTATGAGCGCTTATTACTTGAAGTTATGCGAGGTCGACAAGCATTATTTGTCCATAGAGATGAAGTAGAAGCCGCTTGGAAGTGGGTTGATTCTATCATTAATGCATGGACTGAAAGTAATCAAGCGCCAAAATCCTATCAAGCGGGCACATGGGGACCGGTTGCGTCAGTGGCATTAATCACCAAAAATGGACGTTCATGGAACGAATTTGAATAGAGGCTAAGTTAATATGTTAAAATTAAATGAATATCAAAATTCACAAGATCTTACTCAAGACCTTGTGATACATATAGTTCAAGTTTTAAAGCAAGCGATTAAAGAAAAAGGCACCGCGTCAATTGCGGTATCAGGTGGGAAAACCCCTATCCCGCTTTTCACCTTACTGAGTCAACAAAATTTAGAATGGTCACGTGTTTTTATTACATTGGTCGACGATAGGTGGGTCAACCATACCGATGATGCTAGCAATGAAAAATTAGTCACCACCTATCTTTTACAAAATAATGCTAAGACGGCCAATTTTATAGGATTAAAAAATGAGTTTGACAATCCTTTTGATGGCGCTGAATTAGTTGAAAAAAATTTAAATCAAATGCCTACGCCGTTTGATATTGTCATTTTGGGAATGGGAGAAGATGGACATACAGCATCGCTATTTCCTAATGCCACACATTTAGCTGAAGGGCTTAATATGAATTCAGGGAAAAAAGTGATCGGTATGACACCGTTAACCGCTCCACTTGATCGTATCACCTTAACTTTACCTGCCATTTTAAATAGCCATAATATTTATTTACATTTGGTTGGTGAAAGCAAAAAATCAGTATTAGAAAAAGCAAAACAAGGCGATGATGTTAATGAAATGCCTATTCGCGCAGTACTTCAGCAAAACAAAGTTAATGTCACCGGTTTTTGGACTGCATCTTAATTTTGTTGATGAATAAAAGGTATTTATCTTAATAGATGCTGAAAACAAAAAGAGGCGAAATCGCCTCTTTTTGTTTGGAATAACAAATTATTTAATTCTGAGCAATATCTTCATCCATCGTCACGAGTGTATCCACATCAGCGCCTAACATATTATTCAGTGAAACTAAATCATTAGCCGTTAATGTTCCTACATAATATTTAAGTTGTAGTAAACCGGTTAAATAAGTGTATTTAGCGTCAGATAAATGTTGTTTTGCATTATAAAGACTCGTTGTTGAAGTTAACACGTCAACAATGGTTCGCGTACCGACTTGATAACCCGCTTTCGTCGCTTCCAATGAACTCTGTGCTGAAACAACGGCTTGTTCGTAAGCTTGAATTGAACTAATTGATGCTGAAATATTGTTATAAGCAGAGCGCACATCATTAACAACTGAGCGACTGGTACTTTCTAGCTGTTCAGTATAACTTAAATAATTATATTTAGCCTGATCTACTTGCGATAGCGTTTGACCGCCAGAAAAAATCGGCAAGCTCAATGTTAACCCAACATAATTACTACCTGAATCAGTCTTATTACTACTATTTCCGTAATTTTCAGTTCGTGTTAAGTTTGTCGAACCACTTAAACTCACTGTTGGTAAATAACCCGCTCGAGCCAATGCAATTTGCTCTTTTGCCACTTCTTTATTTAATTGCGCGGCGATTAAATTTAAGTTTGAGCTTTCTGACTGTTTTAGTAACGAACTAATTGGGCTTGGCGTATTGGTATTAAATTTACTGGTGTCAACACTTGCCAGCTTTGCATAAAATCGCCCACCGACTTGGCGTAAATCTTCAATTGCATTGTTTAAATCATTTAACGCACTTATTTTTTTTGCAACAGTTAAATCATAATTGGCTTTCGCATCTTGAACATCAGTAATGGCAACTAATCCAACTCTATGTTTTTGCCTTGTTTGCTCTAATTGGCGATAAATCTCCTGCCGATTAGCTTCAGCATAAGATAATGCATCTAACGATTTTAAAACATTAAAGTAGTTAGTTGCCGTATTTAAAATGACAGTTTGAATTTGAGCTTGATAAGTAATATCATAAATGCTCGCTTGTTTTTTGGTAATGTCTAATGTCTTCCAAATGGAATAATCAAAAATACTTTGTGTTAGCGTCGCATTATAAAAAGTAGCCTCTTTTTTATTCTGACCTTTATTTGCTTCCCTGCCTTCAGTGACACCATAAGAAGCGGTTAAACCAATTTGAGGTAGTAAGCTTGCTCGTGATCCTGAAATAGCAGAATAAGCTTTTTCTTTATTAGCATAAGCACTACGTAAATCAGGATTAGTTTCTTTAGCCTGCTCATAAACTTGAATAAGATTTTCTGCAAATACCGACGGGCTAAGTGCAAGGCTAATTAAAAATAGTAAGGTTTTTTTCATGATTTTTCTCTTCAAAAAAATACAATATAGTAGTACTGTGTTATTCAATAATTCTAACAGAAAATTTTATATAAAAAGTTTTTTTTTTAGTCATTAGCACTTTTTATTAAAATTTCACTTGATATAGAGATTCAGATGAAAATACAAAAAAATCCGGTTAATTTTAGCAAAAAAGATGTTTTTAACTTAACAAAGCAAGTTTTATATAAAGGATTTTTCACGCTTTTAGAATACCGATTTCAATATCGTAAATTTGATGGCTCTGTAAGTGAAATGGTGACGAGAGAAATATTAGAACGAGGAAATGCTGTTGTATTATTAGCTTATGATCCTAAACGTGATTGCGTTGTTTTAATTGAACAAATTCGCATCGCGTCAATCGAAACACAAGAAAGCCCTTGGATGTTAGAGTTAATCGCTGGGATGATTGATCATCAAAACGAATCCTTTGAAGACGTCGCGCGCCGAGAAGCGATGGAAGAAGCAGGAGTAGTGGTTGGTGAATGCATACCCATCATTCATTATCTAGCAAGCCCTGGAGGTTTAACTGAAAAATTACATATTCTCGTTGGCAACGTCGATTCATCCACCGCAAAAGGTGTGCATGGGCTTGCCGAAGAAAATGAAGATATTAAAGTACACGTTGTTAGTCGAAAGCAAGCTTATCAATGGGTTGAAGACGGTTTAATCAATAATGCGGCGTCAATTATTGCTTTGCAGTGGCTACAGCTTAATCATCTTAAATTAAAAGAAAAGTGGATTTAATCAAGTTTGATAGATATTAATTTTATTCTTGATAAATAGACATCAATGTTTTATAAAATGTGATCCATGTTGCAATTCTAATAAAACGTTGTAAGTTCAACTTAAATTGAGTGCTAGCCGACAAAATTAATCTTTGTTTTATATTAAAATTAAAACGTATAATCATAAAATCCAGTTGAGGTGAGTTTTGTCGAAGCCCTTATCGGTTGCTATCAATAACGGTAATCTAGGAAAAATATTACATATCACAGATACCCATCTATTTGAAGATGACCATGGTACCTTGCTTGGTGTTAATTCTAATGCTAGTTTTTCAGCCGTTATTGATGAGATCAAAAAACAACGGAAAGACTTTGACCTCATCGTTGCAACAGGTGATTTGGTACAAGATAGTTCCAAAAAAGCCTACCAAAGGTTTGCAAAAAGTATACAGCAATTAAATATACCCTGTGTTTGGCTTGCCGGTAATCATGATACTTATTCTTACATGGATGAAGTTTTCTATACTTATCATCTTGCCGATGAAAAAGTAATCTTATTGGGTGAAAACTGGATTATTATTCTTTTAAACAGCCAAGTTATTGGCCATGAATATGGCTCTTTATCTGAACTTGAACTTGAGTTGTTAAAAAAAACCTTACAATCTCATCCCAATCGCTTTGCATTGGTTTTTTTGCATCATCATCCTATTTTATCTGGTTGTGATTGGCTTGATGTCCATGCGCTAGAAAATCGGCAAGCATTAGAGTTAATTATTAAAAGAGATCAAAAAATAAAAGGATTAGGCTGGGGACATACACATCAACAACAAGAGCAAATTTGGCATCACTGCTACGCTTTTTCAACGCCATCAACTTGTATTCAATTTAAATCTAACAGCCGTCATTTTCAATTGTCAAACAATGATTCTCCTGGATGGCGCGAAATTGAACTATCACCATATGGCGAAATCAAAACTCAAGTACAACGAATTGATGATACGCTATTTTTAGCCGATCTATCACAGTGTGGTTACTGATATTAATTGATATTCTGATTGATATTATTAGATTTAAGCTTTCAATATAACTAATTAACATCTAAAAAAATCAACGATTATTACCACTTACTTTTTTCCGTTATATAAATAAAACAACCCAAGCTTAAAAAACAAAATATTATCCCATACACTATTTGTAAAATATAAAACAACGATTTATCAATCTCAATGATATAATTAGAGATAACCTAACCACTTTTAAAATAGATAAATGACATATGCTCGAGTTAAAACTCAAAACGGAAATTGAACAAACTCAAATTGGAATGCGCTTAGATCAGGCGCTATCAGAACTTTTCCCTGATTATTCACGTTCAAGAATTAAAGATTGGATCGTCAATGGCCATGTATTTGTAGATAATAAAATTGTAACTAAACCGAAAGAAAAGGTTTTAGGAAGTGAACAAATTATTATTCATGCTGAAATAGAAGAACAAACTTATCATCAACCTGAAAATATTCATTTAGATATTGTTTATGAAGATGAACACATTTTAGTGATTAATAAACCGCGCGATTTAGTTGTTCATCCTGGTGCTGGAAATCCTAATGGCACGATATTAAATGCGCTGTTATACCATTACCCTGAAATTTCACGCGTGCCTAGAGCGGGTATTGTGCACCGTTTAGATAAAGATACGACTGGTCTAATGGTGATAGCGAAAACAATTATCGCTCAAACTCATTTGGTTGAGTCATTACAGTTAAGGGAAATTACTCGCGAATATGAGGCGGTTGCGATGGGCATCATCACGGCAGGAGGCATGATTGATGAACCCATTACCCGACATCCAACTAAACGTACACATATGGCGGTTTTTCCAACGGGAAAACCTGCTGTGACCCATTATCGAGTAATGGAAAAATATCGTTTGCATACACGGTTAAGATTACGGCTAGAGACTGGGCGTACTCACCAAATTCGTGTGCATATGGCTTATATTGCTCATCCGCTTGTTGGTGATTCTCTTTATGGCGGAAGACCTCGCCCACCAAAAGGTGCGTCTGAAACGTTTATTAACACGCTTCGCCATTTTGATCGCCAAGCGCTTCATGCCACAATGTTACGACTTTTTCACCCAGTGACTGGCGAGCAAATGGAGTGGAATGCCGCCATTCCTGAAGATATGCAACAGCTGATCCAAGTCCTAAAAGAGGACACGGAACAACATAAAGACACATTAGATTGGTAGGTGAAACAATGATTGAGATGATTTATCCAAATTGGCCAGCGCCGAATAATATTCGAGCTTTTACGACAACGCGCTTAGGAGGTGTGAGCAAGGCACCTTTTCATCACTTAAATATGGGCAGCAGAACTGGTGATGTGAATGAACATGTTTATCAAAACAGACTAAAAGTGATCAAATCAGAAAATATACCAAGTGAGCCTTATTGGCTATATCAAACTCACAGCGTAAAAGCACTTGATATTTCAACAATTCAGTGCCAAGTTGCAACCGGTGCAATTGATAATGAAAAACAAATTGAAGCTGACGCTTCTTATACTCGCCAATTAAATCAAATAAGTGTCGTATTAACGGCTGACTGTATGCCTGTTCTTTTCTGTTCAAATTCCGGAAATGAAGTGGCATCAGCCCATGCAGGTTGGCGTGGATTATGCCATGGCATTTTAGAAAATACCGTGCGCCATTTTAAGTGTCAAAAATCAGCGATTTTAGCTTGGATGGGACCATCAATTGGTCCAACTAAATTTGAAGTTGGCATTGAAGTTAAAAAAGAGTTTGAAGCCTTTGATAGGAAAGCCAGCGAAGCATTTACTTTAATTGATGAAAAGAATAATAAGTATCTTGCTGATCTCTATTTAATTGCGCGGCAACGTTTAACGGCTTTAGGGATTACTCAAATTTATGGCGGTAACCATTGTACTTATAGCGAATCAGATAAATTTTACTCTTATCGACGTGAAAACCAAACAGGTCGCATGGCATCAATGATTTGGTTTGAATAACATTGATTTACTAAAATACAATCAATAACTAATCAATGCTGGCTAATTTATGTGTCTGAATACTAAGTAGCCATTTATTGTCACGACGCTGTTGATTAAGTTTTCCAAGTATTTGAATTGCTTGCAGCATATTAAATAAGCCATTTTTTTCGCAAGGGGAAAGAAAATAATGTTTTGCTTGAATATTATTTTCAATATATAAACAAAATTGGATAAAAGTTTCATCATCACTCACTTGCTCTTCTACAACAATTCGCACTTCATCAGCCGCTGTTTGCACAAGTTTTTGATAACGAGATTGATAGCAATATTTAGGGCTAATTGCAATATAGTCAATTTGGTTATCCACTATGCCAAGCCCATTACTTTCAATCGCAATAAAATAGCCTGCCATTTTTAATTGTTTCAGTAAAACTGGTAATGATTTTACTTTTGTTGGCTCCCCACCTGTGATAATAATATTGCGGCTATCAAATTGTTTTATTGTTGCGAGTAACATTTCGAGTGAAAATAGTTGGTAACGTTTAAAATCAGTGTCACACCATGGACAACGCAAATTACAACCAGCAAAACGAATAAAAATTGACGGCATGCCTGTATTATAGCCTTCACCTTGCAGTGATTCAAAAATTTCAACAATGCGAAATTCTATCATTTTTTACCTCGAAGGCTTATATTGGCAGTAAGATGTTGGTGTTTCCCATAAAGTTACTGCAGAAATAGGTAAATGTTGAGATAAATTATCAGAAATATATTTGCTCATCCCTTCAGCTGTTGTCCGACAAGGGAAAGCAAAAACTTTACGTTGCATTTCTTGCAATAATGCCGCGATTTTACACTCATTAGGGTTATTTTGATTATAAAGATAAGCATGATCTAACTGATCTACAATATGCCGTTTAACTACTGATTTGATATCTGCGTAATCCATTACCATACCAGCGCTTGATCCTTTATCAATCAAGTCTCCACTAATCTCTACCAGTAGCCGATAAGTGTGTCCATGCAAATTATGACATTTTTTATTATGCCCATCTAACATATGACAAGCATCAAATTGAAATTCTTTCCCGATCGTATACACGTTAATCTCCTAGTTTTTTTACGTGGGATGGGTTGCGAACCACGGCGAGTCACTCTCGCTAACTGAGTAAGTTGCTAATATAAATGAGTATGATGAATTTGTCACTTCATTCATTGAGGGCACAATGGATAAGATAATATGATGTAAAAGAGAAAATCCAAAAACATTAATTTTATTTATTCAAATAATTATAGAGGGAACATCGTTCCCCCTTATTTTTAATCATTAGGCTTTTTAAGCTAAATTTTAAATCGATGGAATGCGATTAATATAACCTTTTACTACATTGATTGTATTTTGAAAAAGCTGTTTTTCATGATCAATAAAATCTAATTCGACAATTTTTTTAATGCCATTCTGATTAATAACAGCAGGAACGCCTATCGCAACATCCTGATAACCATACTCACCATCTAACACACAACTTAACGCTAACACGCGATTACTATTAGTGAAAATATGTTGGCATATTTCAGCAATGGTGCTGGCGATACCATATTCGGTGCAATGTTTACGTGTTGAAATAGAAAACCCCATCTCTTTTGCTTTTATACCCATGTCATCAAAATTAATTTTTTCTTTTTCTAATTGATTTAAATGAATACCATAGACCGATGAGTGAGACCACACTGGAAATTGAGAATTACCATGTTCACCAACGATAAATGCATCAATACTTTGAGGACCAATTTCCATCTGTTCAGCTAATAAGCGACGTAATCTAACAGTATCAAGCCAAACTCCGGTTCCAATCACTTGGTTACGTGGCAAACCCGATAGTTTCCAAACTTGGTAAGTGATAGCATCGCAAGGATTAGTGGCAATTAAAAAAATACCTTTAAATCCATTTTGCATCATATTTGGTACAATATTTGCGATTATTTTAGATGTTCCGTTTAGTTCTTCTTCTCTCGTTTTTTGTGCTAGCCCTGATGTAACGGTAATGATCACAATATCAATATCCGCACAATCGGTTATTTCACGACTGCTAATGGTAACCATATTTTGCCGATAAGCCGCCGCATCGAGAAGATCGAGTCTATGACCTTCGGCTAAATCTTTGTTGAGATCAACAAGCGCAATTTCTTCGCAGATACCGCGATTTAACAATGTGTAAGCCGTAGTTGAACCTACATTACCAACACCAATAACCATTACTTTACGTAGTTTCATAATCATTCCTTTATCATAAAATAAAATATGGCATAGTTAGTCATATTTATAGTTTCTACTCGTTGAAATACAATATTACACTATGAATCATTTTATTTCACTTTGCTTTACTCGGTATTTATTATACTTAAAGCTTATTTCAATTTTAAATAAGCTTCTTAATCGACTTCGATGGCATAAATACCATTTTTTAAGAGAACTTCGTAGTTATACTTGGAAAATCGAATAGAGAAATGAAAAAGAGATTCATTATTACATAATGTTTATCTTTGATAGTAATCAAGTTAAAAAAGATGCTTACTTTGCTTCTAAATTAGAGAATTTTAGAGTGAAATGACTAATGGTATAGAAATGTATTGTAAATACCCCATTTATAACACAGAGTTCTCGTAGAATAATTTATGCCCATTTCGATATTCATATGGCGTCATATT